>OY787677.1:11760430-11928875 GCA_963678985.1 Spisula subtruncata | reverse complement strand
CATGGTAAGTACATTGTGCAAAATGTTGCCTTCCAGCTTTTTAGAGTTCATAGGTTCTTTTGAGCCAATGTTCACTGAAATAGATCAATATGCATGTATTTTAATAATTGTTTTCAGCAAATTTATGTAATTATTAAATTTAAGTTTTTTCTTAAATAATCAACATGTATTTCAGGAATAAGAATGGCATACTTAACATACTTAACATAGTACATTGTACAACAAACAACTGTTTAAGATACATCCTGCCTGAATACTTTTAATGATTTTATAATTTCCAATTTATCATCATTCAATGTATAACTTTACACTTCCAGTATAACTAGGCTTCAGCATAAGATATGATATAATACAGTGTATACAAATAATACTGTACACATATTTTAACCTATGTGTTGAACAATATAATAATCCATGTTACATACCAGCAAGTTTATCCATCTCAAAATAGTTCTGGAAATCAACTTCCAACAAGAATGTTCTGTCACAATATCACAATATCACAATAGAAAGTACATGTTTTAAAACTGAACATTTATTATTGGAATATAAAACATCCAAAATTAATTTCAGTAGTATGCATAAAATGCACCACAGTTTGTGTAGCTGACACACATGTATAATGAACACCATATGGACAGTATAGTAGAATGAACTCCAGGTTGAGGAGAATATTCAAACTAGCCAATCACAGGATGATTGAGATAATGATAAGAGGCTCAATTGGTCAAGGTGCTAATTTGAGTAATTAGAAACATACACCATTACTGTGTAAGATGTGTAAATATCATTATATCTGTGGTCAAATGTTGTAGCAGTCAGAATTTAACAAGTTCAAAATGATGATGTACATCTTTATAAATTAAATCAGTCTCCATGGCTTCCTCTAATTAACACATTTAAACATATATAATATATTCAATTTTTATTATTCTTTTAATTCGTTCATATATGTCTGAAAATACTGTGCAATATAATGCAGCATATATGAACACAGTACATTAAAACTAACACTTCAATATAGTATAAATGAGGTGGTCTTTATAATAAGGAGATTTTTATCCAAGGGTGGAGTGTATCTGGGGGGTTGTACTCTGCTACAATGTTTGAAAGAATTAGAATGGTGTAGATCAATATCAACTCTGAAGAGAATCTTTACAAATTCAAATGGAATACAATTTAATACAACAATTTAAAATGGAAAATGAGGTTGAATGTTTATACTATATATAAGTTTTATGTACAATGAACATAAGTTTTGCGCACTTTATTATTTTTTTTTTAAAAGCCCGGTGCAAGTCCCGGACATCCCAGTGGAGGAAAGCCGGTATACAGTGATAATCCAGAATGTTTTTCGAACAAAAAGGAATTGCATTTTTACATTCCCAATGTACCTCCGGTGTACCCTGATCTGACAGAATATTTGAGTCAGTTTCGATTCCGTAGAGGCCTGAAAAAGCCCGGTTTGGTCCCGGTTGGTGCTGGTGGTTGTCCGGTTATCGCCCAATTATACCATGGTTGTGTCAGGTGACATGCCAGTGTTACCCTGAAGTCAAGGTAGACATAAGGTAGAGATCCGGCAGTGTTCAGGAAAAGGCAGGTGGAGTCCCAGTAATCCCCGGATTAAGACAAGTTCTCAATAGCATTCCCCGGTGACTCCGGGTTATATTTAACATTTTTAAAAAATACGGGGTTGTTACCCTGTGCACCACGGTTTATGCCGGTTTGCCCCAGATGTTCACTGTCTCCCCGGTTAGTCACGGTTTGCCCCGGATTGAAAACTGGGATGTTAAACGGGGACAGTTAGACTGAGAATGGGGCTTAAAGATTAGTAAGTGTAATGAATCCCTAATAAATTATATTGGTTATGTTTCTATTTGTAACAAATCAGTCACAAATCAGGAATTATGAAATTAGAGTCAACCAATCAGCTACAAATAACAACCAGGAAAACACTATTAGTAATGAATCGCGAATAAATCATGATTTGGAAATGAAATTTTATTATGAATTGTAGTATAACTTTTGAAGGCGGGTTTAATGGGAAAACCGATTTACGCGCGATTAATTAAATGAATCACTGGCAAATCATAGTAATAAATCGGGAAAAACCTGATTTTGGTGTGATTTATGTGTGATTTGTGTATGATTTGTTTAAAAAACATATTTTTTTTATTTGGGATAACTTCTGGCAATAACATAGTATCCACTAAAAGTTTATGGCAAACCTCTGAAACGATTTTCAGAATATAAGTTTGCGGTGAACTTCTGGCAATAACGTAGTATCTATTTAAAGTTTCCGGTAAACCTCCGGCAAACTTTTTTCAGAATATAAGTTTGCGGTGAACTTCTGGCAATAACGTAGTATCTATTTAAAGTTTCCGGTAAACCTCCGGCAAACTTTTTTCAGAATATAAGTTTGCGGTGAACTTCTGGCAATAACGTAGTATCTATTTAAAGTTTCCGGTAAACCTCCGGCAAACTTTTTTCAGAATATAAGTTTGCGGTGAACTTCTGGCATACTTTTAGCGAACATTCATATCAAAGAAAGTTTCTGGCAAACTTTTGGTGAACTGGCATTCATTCTGGCAAATTTGCGGTAACTTCGCCAGAAGTTTGCCGGAAGTTCACCGCTACCGGCGAAGTCCTGCGAACAATGACTCTGACTTTGCGGCGAACTGATCAGTTTGCGGTAAATTTGCCGCAACTTTGCGGTAAGTTTGCGGTAAACTTTCTATTTCCGTAAGGGTAGAAATACCACATTCTTCTTTAAAGATTGGTATGTCAAAGGTATACTCATTATAGAGCACATTTATGATTACAGATCTTCAAACTTCTATAGTTTCGAAGATTTGATACAACTGTACGATATACAAATTGGTGATTTTACTAAATACCATAGTCTCGTACAAAACATACCAGCAGAATTGAAACAAACTTTATCTACAGAACCTATGTCATATAATCCACCAGAGTACCTTATCGATAAAATTAAAAATAAAAGAAAAATCAATAAAATTGCATATTACATTTTGATTGAAACCAAACAAAATAATCCTATTAAGCAAATTCATAAATGGAATCATATAATAGGACACGATAACATGGAATAAGAGAATATCTTTTTAACTCCTTTATTATGTACTGTTGACACAAAACTCCGAGAATTCCAATACAAATACTTAATGAGAACTATCCCAAACAACTCGTATTTACAAAAGTGCAAACTAGTTCCGTCTACCCTCTGTGATTTCTGTTCTATGTTTGTTTCCAGACAACAACATACATATCTTCTGGGAATGTCATATCATACAGCCTTTGGGGAAATATTTATAATTTTTTAAAAGTATATGTTCCATCTATTAATACTTTAACTATTTTGATATATATCGTTCTGCACAGTGCAAAGTAATGATCCACCAAAAAGCTGTCTAATAAATTACATACTACTTCTTACAAAATATTTCATTTTCAAATCAAAATGCACACTAACTCGTCCAACAATAGAACCTTTTAAAGAATACTTGATACATAGAATAAAAATAGAGAAAACAATATCAGAAATAAAAAATCAAAGTGAAATGTTTGAGAAAAAATGGAGTGATTTTATAATATTATTAAATTAAGAAAACACAAATATGTTTTATTGAAGAGATGGTGCAAAAAGTATTTATACATTCTACTTTGTCTCTCTCTTTGTCCCCCTTCTCTCTCTCTATCTCTCCCCCCCCTCTTTCTCTCTCTCTCTCTCTCTCTCTCTCTCTCTCTCTCTCTTGAAAAATAATTTATAAATCCATTTATTTTTATACTATTTGTTAGTATGTTTATAATGTATGGCATGAATGTAAATGTATTTATAAATGAATAAAATTGAAAGGACAAAAAAAACCAAGCCACTCAATGTACATTTTGCTACTTGACCGTGGACAATGCATGTTAAAGCATATAATAAGCTCCTATCAAGATTGGTAACATACTAAATTATAGTAGTATACGAGGGTTGTCCGCGAAAGTCGCGAAAATTGTCTCCCATTTAGACTCTGCGTGTTATTTGCCTTACATCTTTTAACATATTTTTGGTCTATTATTTATTAAATATATCTAGTTCTTAGAATTTATTACCTGGTGCATTTTTGCTACAAAACCTGATAACCTGATGCCGGCTGGGTAGGGTCGGCGCACACCCAATTGTTTGGAATAAAAATGAAATGCTGTTTGTTCAAAACCGTCTCAATTAGAGCAATGTGCATTATCTGCTTAAAAAATTATTTAGGCTTCAATGTCAATGTTTTACGCGTTATTGAGTTAGTTTATACATCGATGACGTCAATAGCAACAACGCCGTGAATTTATTCCTACTATCGAAGTTTTCACGTTTTTCGAAAATTGCAAAGGCGCGGAAATGTGCGGCACAGAGAGTTATAATAAAATACTGTATTGACCGTGGTTTAACATCCCCTATAAAAAGACTCATAGCAGTTACGATAAAATTACATAATCGTTCTATCGTTTGAGATATCACCTTTAAAATTTGCAATTGCAGCGTTAACATATCGGTGTATAAGATTACGTATACCAATTGCTAATATAATTTGAAGAAATATTATTGTAGGAACCAATGTTCGCGACCCTCGTATGTAATCAGAAAATCTACGTTTCCAAATAAATATGTTAGACACATAGGTACTTTGTTTAACGAAGACTAATAATTAGAGTATTACATTTTTTCTAACATTTCATTTATGCTGCGTTTACAGTCAGCCACGATGTCCACGATGGTCACGATTGAAAAGTATCGTGACGAGCGTGGGGGGTCGAAACAGGTCGTGGAATCTGATCGTAATGATCGTAGAGGGGCGTGGAGGAATCGTAAGCATCGTGGACATCGTAGCGAATTTTTTGACTGTCAAAAATTTGGCCACGATTGTCCCGATTTAAATGTTGATCTTGGCAGGGCGTGGTAGAACGTGCTAATCGTAGTGGAGCGCATTGCATCTTCTCAGACCGTAACGTAGCGTATAAGAACGTGTTGCCTCATCGTAGGGGCTCGTACGCTTTGTTATGCTCTCTTAAACTCGTTACGCTCTCCTAAGACTCGTTACGTTCCGATGCGTTTCCAGCACTATTGTGCTAGTACGATTCGTCGTGTTGTCGACACCATACACTTTACCAAGAAAGTGTCTGCTTGGAATGATTCATCAACCGACTGACCTATGTCACTTACTGACTAAGTTCAACTAGTAGAGCATATGAAGCATGTCAAGACATAACGGGAGGAACTGCCATATCAGACTAGTACTATACTATACAGAAGGGGTACGATTAGTGAGAACCGCCTTGAGTTACTGAAGTTCGTCAAGTGAGTGAGAATAATAGCCTACTTAGTGACATCTAAGCGAAAAGTATAACTGAGCTCCTAAAGATCGACTCAAATCGATAACATATTCCCCAAAAGCTCCCAGAACAATGCAATTTCGGATACAAAATGTAATCTGAGGATGAATACCAGTTTCAAAACATTGTGTTCTAATCTGGTACAGCGGTCCTCTCTTTGTTTTGTGCTACTTGTTTTAGAAACATAAGTTCATATAATAGTAGACGAAGAAGGAGCTTTCACTATTAAGACTGACGTCTTAGTTGGGGTATTGAACCAATATTATTGTTTCTTCTTACCATGGTTCAAAGTTTCTGCTTCTCCTTCATTTCTATTATTCCCCGTACCAACCATGTCGCTGCTGATACAGATCTTCTATGAGCACATTATACATCAGGCACTTGCATTCACTGCCCCAATCCTCGGGGAAAGCGATAGATAGCCGGGAAAACGGTCGTGATTTTACCTTTCATCTCCCCCACTGCTGGTGAAATGTTGGGATTTTCTTCTCCGAACCAATATTCCAGGTGATGATATTTAGGTTTCAGGGACCGGGGAAATACCGGAGATTTTACCATCATCAGTCCTCCGCAGGGTCGTGGAAGGTCAGGGATTTTGACAACGAACAAGTAGACAATTCCGACCCATCCCTGGTGTGGAGCGTGAATGCATCTGACTGATGCATTAAGCAATTGAATTCGACGTCTTCATCTCTTTAATTTATATCTTGTTTGGAATATCTTGAGATAAGGCACGGGTTGTTCATGTTATATCATATCAAATTGTTAATATACTTCAACATAACTTGGCTATCGTGAGAGACCTTAATATAACGTAGTAAGACGCAATAAAACGTGACACCATATCGTAGCTATCGCAAGAGAACGTGGTGGAGTTCGTGACACATCTTGACAGAATCGTGATAGTATCGTATGGGAACGTAACAGGTAGTAACAAAACGTGTGGAAGCGTAGGACAGCGTAGTAAGACGAAATGTCATATTTTCCAATCGTGGGCATCGTGGGCATCGTGGACATCGTAGCTGACTGTAAACGCAGCATTACCGAACCTAACTGAAGCAATGTAAACATAATTACACTAATCGACGAGTTCATACGAGCACCGTTGTTGACAGCAACGATATAAAGCATTAACATAATAATGAAAACGAATTTATTTAAGTTCCTAGTCGACAACTGGTATTTACAAGTTGGCTTGGGTTGGTATTGGTTTTGTGTAACTACAAAGTTTGTTACGTTCTGTCGTCGAACGTCGAAACCGAATACATATACCAAATGTAGTACAATGCGTCCTCCAGGAATTAATTAAATTAATATTGTTTGTAGTAGAAGGTGAAAAATCACAACAATTCGTGGATAAAGAAATAGACTTAAGTGATAAAAGAAACGGTACCGGCGCAAGGAGCTTCAGAACACAACACCGCCTCGACATTTTTACCAAAGCAGTGGTCACCGTAAAAAGCAGGTTTTGGATTTGTACAAGATCTTTCCCGTTCTTGTAAACCCGTGTCACATGACACAGAACACGAGCCCCAGTTATTCCAAGTTGCCCAGCCTCCGTGAACTGTAAAGAAGCAAAACACAAAACGTTAGTGTCAAACTTTGGCTTTTTGGGAGAGGCCAGATTGATTAAATGCTAGAAAATACGTTCAAATGTAAAGTATACGTAATTTCGGCTGGTTGCTTGTAATCTAATTAGTCTAGTAGTGAGATATTGCCCGTGCTATACTAACCTGGACAAACTGTAGCTGTGTAACATGGTCGTACATCCTGTTGGTTGCCTGTGCAATCCAATCCACCTTGTTCTGGTCGTGGGTTCGTACAAGATCGACTACGTGTCATTGTACCATTGTTACAAGACGCGTCGCAGTGAGACCATTCTGACCATTTACTCCATTGACCATCAACTGTATAATGAATGTATGTAATACATAAAACAGCAAAGTGACACCACTTATTCTATGTATCTACCTAATTATATTTATTTTTTCTCCGGTACGGTGTTAAAACGCATAAATCACGGTGTGGGAGTGTAGTAAAGTTTATTTCTTAATAACGATATTACACTACTCATTAATATAATAACTAGGCGGCTAATCATTATTTTTATGAATTCATACGCGCTGTCAAAAAATAAACAAACATTACCGACCATGATTTGTATATAGTCAGCGGTACAGATCAGATCATGGTGAATCTGAAAATCTCAACAAGAATTTACGATGGCACTTGAATTCAAATACACAAAAACCTACATTTTTATTGAACATATTGAGCATAGCCTAACACTTTCAAAATCGAATCAATTTAAAATCCATCAATCTCATTCCGAAAATCCGAAGTAGTGATGACGTCAACATATAAACATGACGTAACAATGTACGCGACGTTTCCATTTACAATAGAAATATGTCCATGACGTTATTACCGTTCAAACATACCCGTCTCGGCTCAACTTCGTTTTCAACATTTAATTAAATGTAATTGAAATACAGCCACAGTGTTGCACTATGTTTAGATGCTCATTTATTGGTAACCGCATTACTCACCTCAATCTTATTCTCTCTTATGGGAAAGCGGTCTAGTATTTTTAGGTTTTTTTTACATTTAATTTAAATGGCTTATCTTGTTTATGTGATAAAAAGAATCTTACATTCATGTCTTTCCATATTAAATCTATCAAATTCATTGGATAAAAATAATAAAAAACCTCATTTTTTATCACCTTTGTCCAACTCGTTTAATACATTCAATATGAAAATTCACTCATGTAAGATCCTCTATATATGATACATAAAACAACATAGTGACACCTATAATTACGCTTAATACATAAACATCGTGATATTCCATTTCAGATCAAATCGAGAATACTGTTCTCAGATACGTGTGATAACAAAATATTGCTTAAACTTGTCATACATTCATACGCACAATTTGCTGCTATAGTTATGGAATATGTACTTGATGAATTCAAAATAATATGTTATATCATGTGAATTATTGTAATTTGAATAAAATGTAAGGTGTTTACAGTTAAGTGTCTTTATAGAGAAAGTAAAGTGGGACTCGATTTTACGAAAGGTGTTCTTTAGTGGATATTTTACAGAACTCTGTATTTTGTCGATGCTTTTTTGGAAACATTACATATTTTTATTGTGATAAAAAGAATCTAACACTTTTGTTCTTTTGATATCAATCTTTCTTAAATTCGTCACGAAAACAATTGTTAATGAGCTCACCAGAGGGTCTCTTGACTGATTTTACTGACGTTGTCCTTTTCATCCCGCGTAGAACAATGGTCCGTGTCGACAGCTGGCCATTTGGTACGATTTTGTGCTGTCTGTTTTGCCTCTCTCCATGACATCCTCGATCTTTGGAGCTCTGTGTCGAGGGTTCTACTCCGTGTCATGTTTGGTGTGCTTCTTCTCCTGCTGTCTTGAAGGTTCCAGTCTAACACGTGCTTGGCGGTATTGTTTGTGTCTCTTCTGGTCCATTTCCATTTAGTCTTTTTAATAGTGTCTGTGATGAGTATCTGGTTTGTTCTTCGCCATAGTTCTTGGTTTAATATTGTGTCTGGCATCTGATGCGTAGAATCCGACTGAGGCAGTTGTTAATGAAAATTTGGAGCTTGTTGTCCATCGTCTTTGAGTGACACCAGGTCTCGGATCCGTATAGGACAACAGTCTTCACATTGGAATTGAAGTGTTTTCTTCAAGTAGATACTCCTGAAATCCAAGATGGGCTTTAACGTGATAAAAACGTGTCTAGCTTTGCCATTCCTCGCTTTGACATACTCAATGTCAGTGCCTCCTGTCTTGCTGAAGATACTTCTTTTTAAAGTTGATCTCTTACCCTGTTCCGTTTGCTATAGTATGTAGTCTGTATGTTTTTCTTATGGATATGTGTGGATGTGTGAGATAAAAGTCCAATGTTATCCGCGAAATCTAGATATTCAAGTTGTTACCTCAGCGTCTACTAAATACCTCTTAGTTGGTCCAATGCTGTCCTCATTACCCAGTCAATCACTATGGAGAAGATTATAGGGGAGGGTAAACCATTGGTTCGCTGAAATGGTTCGGATAGATTCATTTTGTGGATCACGGTGTGTGTTGTTGTTGTACATACATGTACTTCGTATGATGTTGACAATCTTCTCCGGTATACCATAGTTCCACAGAATACTCTGTCGCTGTTCCGTTCACTATGTCAAACGCCTTTTTGTAGTGGATGGAGTTGATCTATAATTATTTACGCCATCCTATGGATTGTTCCATGGTGATTCGCAATGTGGGTATCTGGTCTGTACAATATCTTCATGCTCTGAATCCGGGTTGCGCTTCTCCCAGAGTGGCATATACTGGTTTCTTGATTCTTTCTAGGATGACGTGGGTTAATGTTTGGTATGGATAGCAGTTGTATTCCTCTCCTGTTCATTACGGTCGCATTTCTTCGGTAAGTTGACAATATACCCGTTTCTCCATTCTTATGGAGTTGCTTGGCTTCTACCTCTGGTGATGTCTTCAGTGCTTCTGGGGGAATACTGTCTGGACAAGGAGGTTTTCCGCTCTCCTTCTTCCTGATGTATGACGATATATCTTCTTTGGCTATATGTCCCATGTTGATTTGTAAATCTGTTCCTGTGTCCTATTGTGGTGGGTCGATATCGGGGGTTTCCACCGGTCCATCTGTTCGACTGGTTTGAATGAAATGTTGACATTTGTGTCCCTTGCAGGTTTGTTAGTGTTACCTCTTGGGCTGGTTAGTTGTCGGCTGATGTTGTTAAGTGATTTCATGTCATTCTTTGCTGCTTCTTGTTGTGCTTCCTCTGTTAGATCATTTATTATGTTCCTCTTGTATTGTCGCACACATCTCTTCACTACTCTATTAAGAGTGGTGTAGTGTTGTTGACGTGCTTTTGCCTGAGTAATTGTTACAGCCTGGTTGTTTGGATGCTTTTCTATCTTCTGTATAGTATCATCAGACTGTCAGCTCTTGCATATCCTTTTCCGGAATCCTAGTTCTGCTTCACAAGTGTTGGTGATTGTTGTTCTGATACTTTCCCATTTCTTCTCTATCGAGCCATTTTTTTTTTTAAATTATATATATTATATTCATTTTTTCAGATATATACATACACTTCATTAATAAAAACCAGTGCAATACACACAGAAACAACAGCAAGACATATTAACACAATATAATATAAACTTCAAGTTATATGCTTGTGGTTATTAGCTTGTGCATTGACTTGCTTTTAGAGAAGTGTAGAGGAAAAGGCGAAAAGAGGTGAGAAGGAAAGAGGGTGTAAGAAGGGTGTGAGCCTTTCAATATATTTTTCTATAGTGATGTGCTAGTGATACGGTATTAGATATTAAATCCATTCCATTTTGTTTGAAACAATTCTAGTTTGTCTTTTTGCGTTGCAATGATTCTTTCGATGTATATGCGCCGTGTAAGATAATGTTTGAAATGTTCTATTGAAGGAGTTGATTTGTCGTATTTATAATAGCTTATGAAGTATTTTGCCAATATTAATATAAAATTGGTTATGTTTTTGGTCCTACTTTCTTTTTAGTTTACCAGCCCTAGTGTTATTGTTCTGTGGTTTAGTATATTTACAAAGATGTTGTTACTTTTCAAGTATTCTTGTATGTTAAGCAAAAATGTTGAATTGTTTGACATTCCCAAAAGAGGTGTTTTTATGTTTCCGTGTTCATTAAACAGAAGTCCCACAATCTAGAAGTTGTTAATTTGCATTTATAAAGATAGTCATTATTAGGTGTTACTTTCATAAAAAAATTATATTCATAATCTCTTAGTTTGGTGTCTATGGTGCAATGTAATGGTATAGTTAATATATTTTTCCATGTGATTGTTCTTTCTTGAAATTCATTTTCACATTTAATAATTGCTTTTGCATTAACCTTTTTAGTTTTTATTTGTGTTTCATACAACATTTTATTTCCCATATTACTAGATTTGAGCTTGTCAAACAGGTATTCAGGTTCTAATGATGGTAGATTGTCTTCGTCCATTAATTGTTTTCCCAGTGTTTTATTTATAGACTTTTATTAGTGATAAGTAGTTGAGAAATTCTCCATTTTCGATACCATATTCATTTTGCATTTGTTCGAAGGTAAGAAAGTCTTTTATTCGGAAGTCATAAATTTGATATATGAATATGCTATCCTTATCCAACCGTTTTTTATATAAAAACATATTACCATTTGTATGTTTAATGTTCTATGGAGCCATCTTCTATGTCTGCTATGGACTGGAAGCGGATGTTAAATACAAGTGTGAAAGTCTGTTGTATCTTGGTCTTTCAATTTGGATATGTCACCGCGTGATCTTCTTTCATTCCCTGTCTTCTGAATGCTAGCTATCCTTTTGCTTTGCTATTACTAGTTGGCGATCAATTCCAGCGTCTACTCCGCGATAGACTCTGACATCAGAAAGTGTTTGTCTCCATCGTCGAGAAATTGAGACATGGTCGATCTTATTCTTTGTCGACAAGTCGGGGATGTTCACGTGGTCTTGTGTATTGTCCGGTGTTTAGAGAAAGTTCCTGCAATAGTAAGATTGTTCTGCCCACAAATGTCAGCCAAGAGCTCACCATTCTCGTTCATGTCGCCAACTCCCTACATTCCCATGACGAATTCTCGTCCTGTATTTTCGTCCCCGAATTTAGCATTTATATCGCCCATAACTTCTTGGTGCCCTGTCTACTCCTTGTAAACAGTTGTATAATATCTCCTTCTTCTCATTGTCTGCAGAGTTGGTTGGTGCGTAACATTGGATAATCATGGCGTCCTGGACTTTAGATTTGAATTTGCGGTCAAGCTGTTCCCGTTCATTGGTGTCCATTCCATCAGACTATTGGTCGCTTGTTTGGTAAGCATCAATCCAACTCCATTTCGATGTAGTCATCCTCTTCTGGTGGGCCTGAGTACAGTAGGGAGTGTCCTCGAGCGAGTAACACCTTCCCTGCCGAAATCCAGAGCACTTCGCTGAGTCCCAAGATCTGAAGATTATATATATCCATTTACCTTGATACTTGGGTTTCGAAATGTGTACGAATGTTCTAGCTCCTATCCGTGGGACGTTCTTAGGGGAGAGAAGAGTCGCCAGTGGATGCATCAACGTCATAAGTTCCCTCCTGTGTCGATACCGTTGATCCTGTGTATTTGTTGCTGTGTTTTCGGTTTCTGTAGCGTGATTTTGTTTTACGGGGTGGAGTTGCTGACCCCATGCTCAACCTCAATAAAGTAATGAGGCACCCACCAGAGCCCCTTTGGTCAGCTTAATCTGTTTCCACTCTACTCGACGGGGACGACGGGTTGGAATTTGAAATGTTGGTATCAAAGGAAAACGTTTGGAAGATTTGCTTCATCACATTAAAATATGTGTTTTTACCAAAAAAGCATCGACTACATACGGAGTTCGGAAAGTGAAGTGCTTTACTAGTATATCCATTATATTTTTGTCTCCGGCATGGTAATAAAACATTGTCGGTCGTTATTATTGTTTTTCACAAGCTATATAATCGTTATTTGATAAGTGAGTTTCGTATAAGCCCGTTTAGCCTGGAGTATAGTTCTTACCAATATGTGTATCATCTTTGCCAATCAGGTTTGTTGATATGGTAGTTAAATTACCAAATGCACACAGAAAGAGTTCACTCTATCAAAAATCGAAAGAAGAATATTCGAAAGTTTGAGCTTACCAATATTACACAATCTGCAGAAATGTGGGCAGACATTTTTTGCATGCTGAGTGTCATTACATATATTGAATATGCTATTCAGTTTCGCACAGTCGATCGATTCATCGTCTAAACACGTCGTTGCTGAAATAAGAATATGTACAGTTGATTATAATTTACGTACGTTAATCTATAATAAATACACTTATTTACGAAGCCTAATAGCAGTACATGTACACTCGGTGGCACTTTTAACGCTGGCACTTGATTATTCTTGATATCTCAAAAACCGTTTGAGATAACCTTATCTAATTTTCACGAATTTTAGTTTAAAACATGTGCCTATTGCTTCACTTGTTAATTCAGAAAGTGATGCGTATGCAAACTTGTGGCAAAAGCGTAAATTGCGTCACCCGTAATCACAATGTCACAAAATTAAACAGCGTATTTATTAGGGGTCAATGAGTATTTTCAGTATTTTATTTCTTTACAGCTTCAAGTGTTATGTAATAGGTGTACACAATAAAAAAGTTCATAAAATTCATCTACGTTACAATTTCCTAGGAAACGAAATAGCAGTTGGTAAGCTTAGACATCCTCAAAATCAGTTCAATATTTGAATATAAAACCGATGCGTTTGAAACAAACGTTTAACATCAAATAATGCTACTTGAATGGTAAAATTCACATTTCTTCTGAATAACGAATGTGAATAGTATGCAGTAGAGTTGAATTTATTCTGTTTGATATAATTATTGGTCACCCTAAATTTAAATTTCCAATTGAGCGTAGCCCGCGTTACTCACAGGAATCGTATTTTCTCAATATACAGGCTATGGGTACGGTAAACACTATATTTTGCAGCAAAACCAACAATTTCGTTTACTAGCAATTTGGTAATTATTGTTAATAACTAATAAAAACCATCAGCGAATAAAATGTTGATATGCATAACCATTATAGGAAATAGTGACATCTACACGCATACATAACAATCAGATGACCTGTAGTGCGTTATAAAAATGCGACTTTCAGTCTTCAGTATTCAGTCAGTTGAAGACATGTCGTGCGATAGCGTATCGTCGGATCGAGCCAAACATTCGCTGGAACTTGTGTATTGATATATACGTGTACCAAATTTCATAAATATTCATTCAGGAGTTTTAAAGAAAGCAGAAATATATAAACGGTAGCGTTAGAAGTGCCGCTAAGTGTATGTATAGCTAATTTGCGATAGAAAAAAAATCGTGTTTCTTAATTTTTTCTGAACATGTACTAGTATTCATCAGAATTTGGTAAAAAATTACACAGAACTACAATAACTTCCTACCTACTCCAATTCCAAATTTTATACCTTAGTCACCAAAATTAAAAGGCATGTATTCTTTATCATATATTGTAATTACATGGGTATGGACAGTTTAACGCAGGGAGGTAATCTGGTATTCCATTGATGATTTACTACGATCAATTATTTAACCATTACAATCCCTGATCGACGGGATTGACATTGCTGCAATGAAGACGAGTCTTAGGAGGCCCGTATGATTCGGTTTATTTAGGCGTGTCGCTTTTTAACAATGAACAACAATAACAGCTTGAGATTCACATACGGGTCTCGCGTGTTTTATAGTAAGTAGGTTGCAAATACGTACATATACCGTTATGCGTATCACGTTACCGTACAATTGCCTGTTTCAAGTACCAAGTCTTCTAACGTGATATTTTATTTTATTACCCCTCACTTTTTCCGTAATGTTAATTTCCCATAGAAAAACAGGTAGTATTCTTACTGTTACGATCAAGCGGATTAATACACGACGTGATTGAACATTTGTTTACTGTCAGCAGTGTGATAGTACTTTTTGACAGTACTTTTCATGTCACGTGGTATATTTATAAATGCAAAAACAAATATGGCGGCATATTTCACCCGAATAACCATGGTTTTAGTTCGAGTTCTCTATACCCAGTCACGTATTGGGTGTCGAAAAGTATTCCAAAAATTAGGTGTATCTACGGTATCTTAGAAACACATTAATACTTTTCGCTACATTTTTTTCCTTTGGGTAGATTGGAGTTGTTTATTTTGCGGTCAGCCGACGAAGATGTTGGATATTGAATCCTTTAAATAATCAGGTAATTAACTAATTAAACACGATTTGAGTACTTGGGGAAACAAGGAACACAGTCTTTAACTCATATTATTCATACCTTATGCCCTGAAATAGACTCCTGCAGAGTTCACTGAAATGACACCTTGTTGAAATTGAAAGTAAGTTCATTCGTACCCGTAACGATTCGTACCTAAATATATCTACCAAAAATAGATTGTGGACGAAAAACGTTCGGTGTAATGAAATAAATAACAGATAGCTTTGATAGTGACAGTAAAAATGTTACATACAATATAGAACTAATAAAAACAAAACTTTGTTTAATTCCATACTGATGTTGCAGAAATTTCAGTGTGTATTAGGTAGATATATTCCATTTAATCGTGCAAAATCTCATACCTTTACATTTTGTAAGTTTAGTCATTACAGAGAAATATTTAAAAAACACATTTTTTTCAATCGCAAACAGTTACTAGTAGCAAGGACAGGTCATTTTTTTCTTTCAGTTGAACTGTAACATATTATATGTCGTTGGAAAGATATTTTCAAATGCAAATCAATGAAGTTTAAATGGGGTCTCTATCCCTTACAGTTAAGGAGATATCTCATGTTGAAGTTTCTATGGTTACCGCAAAGGTGAAGTCAGAAGTGGTCTTAACTGTCATGGATGAGATATATTTTTATTTGTACCACATCTACCATGTGTTGCATGTCAATAGAAAGATATTTTCAAATGCAAACCATTGCAGCTTGAATGCGATCTTTATTTCTATTGGTTAAAATGTTGTTCTATGTTAAAGTTTCTATGGTTACCCCAATAGTTAAGTAAACATGACCTTAACCGTCATGGATGGCAGATAATTTCATTTCTACTTAAAGTGTTAAGTGTTGCATATCTATTGAAAGATATGTTCAAATGCAAACCATTGCACCTTAAATGAAGTATTTATCTCTATTGGTTTAAAAGTTATCTCATGTTGAAGTTTCTATGGTCACCGCAATGGTTAAGTCAAAAATTACCTTAACCGTCATGGGTAACAGATAATTTCCTTATTACTACATCTATCAAATGTTGCATATCTCTGAAAAGGTATAAACAAATGCAAAACATTGTGACTAAAATGATGTTGTTATCTCTAGCAGGTCAAAAGTTATCTAATGTTGAAGTTTCTATGGTTACCGCAACTGCGGAGTCAAAAATGACCTTAACTGTCATGGATGACATTTAATTTCATCTCTCCTAAAAGTGTCAAGTGTTGTATATCTATTGAAAGATATTTTCAAATGCAAACCATTGCAGCCTAAATGAGGTCTTTATCTCCATTGGTTAAAGAGTTATCTAATGTTGAAGTTTCTATGGTAACCGCAATTGTGGAGTCAAAAATGACATAAACCGTCGTGGAAGACAGATATTTTCACCTCTTTTAAAAGTGTCAAGTGTTGCATATCTATTGAAAGATATGTTCAAATGCAAGCCATTGCAGTTTAAATGAGGTCTTTATCTCCATTGGTTAAAGATTTCTCATGTTGAAGTTTCTATGGTTACCGAAACTGTTGCCCAAGTTGTGAAGTAAAAAATCACATTAACCGTCACGGACGACAGCTGATTTCACCTCTACTAACAGTGTCAAGTGTTGCACATCTACTGATTTATACATCTTTAAAACACACACATGAAGGTCCCATATTGGTCAAGGATGCACATTTACATTTCTGTAGCCTCCATGAGGACTTACTTGTGTGTACATCCACAACTGTGATACTACACACAAGCAGGTGAAAACAGATATTTCTGTTATGATATACACTGTATTGTGGTTAAACAACAAAACTTGATTTCATTTCCGAAATTTAATTACCTAATTTTTTCCATCATCATTCTTGTACATCAAGCAGATATATAAATCACAATTAATAAACAGGGGTAAAGCTGTACATAGCAGAGCATTTAACTTTATATGATTATCGTAGCAAAATTTCTTAAAGATGAAGTCAATGGTGTGACCTCTAGCGACAATACAAGGTATTTCTATGATTATACCTTGTGACCTATTTTTTTACCCCAGATGACCAACATTCAAACTGGGCCTAGATTGTTTTGAGATGATCATTTTGACTAAGTTTCATAAAGATCAGGCCAAAATTGTACCCTCGGGTGTGTGAACAAGAATTGAGGATGGACAGACGAGTGAATAGCATATGCTACCATGTCACAATGTAAATTCTGCCCAACAGGGTGTGAGAAGTCCAAAAGACAACATTTTCCATTATGGGGTATATATTAAAAGTAACAAAGAACCATAACTCTTGAAAAATTAAAAAGCAAAAAATTCATCTTTACAAATCATCTTTACATTGAGATTGCTATTCTATGAATGTTTGAAGAAAATCCACTCAACAGATGGTGAGGAGTTAAACACACAAGATTTGTATTAATACATTTTACAAAGGCAGATCAATTCTATATGCCCCCACTTAAAAAATGTGGGGAACAACAAATTGCTAGCAACAATAAGATAGTCCTACACAACAAAACATACAATGGAGTAGGGCTACTATTAATATACATTGTATTAATGATGTACTGTAAAGTTATTAATATTTGTTGTGGATTAATTTTATAGATAAACTAGAGTAATGTTATTGTAAACATAATATGATACATAACAGTGTTTGTGTGGACACTGTATAACAGAAAAAGTAGATATGGCGTATTGAATCGGTAGACTGGATCCTTTTAGAATAGAAATATGTTCTTCAGTTGGATCTTCTGACATAAATGTGGTTGAAACGTTGAAGCTGCTACAATGACTGGCTTAACTGATGACACTCAGAAGTACTTGTAAGGTCTGAAATACCAATCATTCCTTATACATTCAAAACATACATAATCATTCATTTGAAAGCAAATATGCATTAATTTATGCAGTTGATCATGATATTGGTCAATTAATTTGAGTAAACGTTTCTATTTAAACTAATCACACTGCAAGTTGTAGTGCAAAAATAGTTCAATAAATAACGAAGTTAAATAAAATAACATGTCAAATGTTCACATTGATATAAATGAATAAATAAATTAGAACCACATGAACATTTATTCTTTTCAGCAAAGATACTAGGTCTATGTACTTCAATTGTACTATATTATAACTGTGAAACCTCATCTGAAGACCAACTCAATAATATAACAGAGTCAAAATTTAAAGATAACCATTCATTCTGGACGTTTCTATTTCGCTATTTATTTAAACTAAAAGTTAAAGTCTTATGACCAACTCAATAATGCAATCATTTTCAAAAGATGTGGTCTTACTTTTACAGTTTTACTGCATATTAATACTGTGCTTTTTCCATATACATAATTAGAAACCATACACACAGTATGTGACTGATGTAATCAGCATGTATAAATATGCTTATGCATGGAACATGGGATGCAAGAAAATAGTCTTCATGGAGTAAAGGGTTAGTTAATGCAATGACAGATTATTAAGTGTATTTGAATACCTGGATATCCTTTTCACTGGTCTAGTTGGTGCATGGTGAAAGTATCAGATTGTCAATGATCCAACAAACATTATAAGCCTGTCCTGAAAGGTTACAAATAGCATTTTGAATATTTTCTCTTATCACATCACTAATTGTCATACACTTTACCAACATCAGCTTATTTATAAGGATTGATCACATCGTTAATTCTTCGTAGGCCAAAGAAATTCAAGAAATCAACATTGATAGAGTCAATGAGAAGATGTTAACAACCTTAGTATATATGCATATACCATCAGGTGTTTGACTCCTTCACTAAGAAGATACTTATTTATGGGGCAAGAAATAATGAAGACATGGTGATCAGCCATTGGTCTATCTATGTTGGCTTCCATGTTGCTTCAACACCTCTATGCAAGAGCAAACCAGAAACTTGTACAGCAGACTGTTATGATTAAGTTTATTGTCTTTACTGGAATTATATACTGTCACTACTAACAATACCCGGAGTATCTCATATTATTCATTCTAACCTAAAAACAACAGTTTCATTATTTTACCATTTATAAAAATATCAGAGACTGCAAATATTATCAACTCACAAGAACACCCTGAAAGTTCTCCCACTTTGAATATTGACATACAGTGTGTAGGATTTCATTACTAATTATGAAAGGGCAGAAAATATGCAGCCAGACTGAGGCTTGAACCTGTAACCCTTAGCTTGCAGGGTGAACAAATTATGGCCTGAGCAAGCAGGCCATATTCTACATAAGTAAAGATATTAAAAGTGTAAATGCAACTAAAAGCAGCAAAAGCTCTTTACCTGGATAACTATCTGAATGTATGAAAATCCATTGGTCAAGTTCCAAGTCCCTGTAGTGACAAGAGCCAAAGTGTGAGTTAACATCAGTTAGGATAACATGTAATTTGTTGTGCTGCATCCAGCCCACTTGTTTTATTTTCATCTTTAATCAAGAGGTTGAGCTGAAATGGAATACACAAATAAGAAAACATTCATTAATACCTATATATATAGGTAATCATAGTGCGTCTATATACACTCCATGTATCTGAAAGGAGATAACACTTTAGCCTTCTCTATTTGAAAAAAAAATTCCATGTTGCACCCTCAAACGTAGGATCAAGCCCAAAATGAACTACAACTGAAATTGAAAAAAAACACAGTGAGCCTAATTGTGCAACTTTTTATCAATTCAAGGGACATAACTGTTCTACTGCTGTATGAATACCATCATACATCAGTTGGATATACAATTTATATGGAAACTATTTGACATTTTTGGATAGATTTCAATAGAGTATGCACCAAAATGAACCTAATACTTTACTGAACCCAGATAAATATTTCCAAATTGTGTTCTACTGACTGGGATAACCAGGTGGCATCTAGCCAAACACCACTACATGGTTTGTAACTCTATGAGCAATTGGTGATCATTTCGCAGTTGTTGATACCTTTAAGCTATATTTCAAATTAAAGCTGAAGTTCTACTGACCTTCAATTATAAAAAAGCATAATTTTCATTCATGGAAGAAAACACTTAAGTGGGGGAACACTGGCTTGTCCACACAGTGCTTAAAACAGCAGGAAACATAGATCTACTCAAAATGGTTCTCATTTTTAATTTCAATGATATATCAAAATGACCCTTGCATTCTGCCCGATCAATAAAAAAATTGAGCATCATTTTGACAAATTCTAGCCATAAAAAGGAATAGTTATTAATAATACTCAGACTATGACTGCGAGAAATAAAATAAAAATGACAAGTCTAAATTCATTAAAACTCATACATTCCATCCGAACCACTTTCACATGAATGTATAAAGTTTTTCATATATTCAACAGTAGGCTACAGTAATATTATGTCTGAGAACAAAATTTAAATGAAGGCAAACATGTCAATTCAATACTCAACTTACCTTTTTGCAATTTAATTATGCTGGTTCCTTTGTTTGGGGTGTATTTAGTTGCACAGGAACAGGTTCCAGTAATTAAGCTAATACCGGTTCATTATTATATGACTGACATTAGTCTAAATCAGCCCATTGACCCAGTCAGTTGCTTTATGCTACAAAGTCTTATTTCTACTATTTTCCTGAAATATAAAGAAAATGTCGAAACTTTAGATTTTACTTTGATTTGATACACAACTAAATTCGCTCAGACTAGCAGACATACCGGTAATAAAGAGGGAAAGGGGATGCAATTTCTACCTCAGTGCATGCATTTGTAAAAGAGAGTTAGTAAATTCAGTTTAATAATTATCTGTTTGACAAGATAAAGGTTAATTATAAGTCTTGACCTACATACTATAATATACAGTTTCACAGCGGTTTGTACATATAAAACCAATTACTGGACCTCTAACCTCCAAGTCAATGGGTCAATTCAGTCACCAGACAGCGAGAACTCCATTATAAGCCACTAGTTGCTTTTAAATTTAATTATATATTTTTTTTAATAAAGTTATTAAATGCATCAGTCAGTTGCATCCAGGTCCCCCACCCCTGGGGATGGGCAGGGATTTTTTAAATTTTGGGTTGTCAAAACCCCTGCCATCTCCCAGTCCTGCGGGGTAGGCTTATACAGCTGATGGTAAAATCTCAAGTATTTCTTAGGCCCCAGACAACTAAATATTGTGACTTGTCCCTAGGGTATTGGTACAAAGAAACAACCCCCACATTTCACCAGCAGTGTTACAGTGTGGAAGAAGCCGGAAGTTAAAAACATGGCGGTTTTCCCAGGTATCGGGGTTGGGGGCCATGGTTGCAACCAATGGACCAGTCAGACCACCCACCCCAGGGGATCTTCAGGGGACAGCCGGGGAAACCGCCATGTTTTTACCTTTCAGGTTCCCCCGCAGTGCTAGGAAAATGTTGGGATTTTTTTTTCCGAAGCAATACCCAGGGGACAATAAAAAGTAAACATCCCGGCCCATCCGCGGGGTGGGTGCCGTGGATGCAACTGGCTGGTGCATTAATTGAGGAAGCATAATAGTACAGTGACATTTATTTCTGACCTCAAAATTAAGGTACTATGAATGACCAACCTCTATAAATTAACAGTAAAGGTTCACATACTGTGAGCAGCACTGGTCCTTCAGATTTTAAAAACATGCACATTTTGGTCTATGCCTTCGGACTGGCAGAAAATAATAACGACAAGTCATATAAATGATGATGCAATAGCCATACATGAGCAAACCAACGATCATCCAATATTTCCTGATCGTGTGTCAACCTGACAGCGACGTATTTTATTTAATAAACAAAACGAACTTAATTACATCCATATTCGAGCATTATCCGAATTCCAGTCATTTCTTGTATTCACACTTCCGGTGCAGACACTGGTTACCCTACCCGCACTAAAACTGTTCGCGGCAACTCGCGGCAAAGTATTATGCAATAAAAATGGCATGTATCTGCTCAGAAGGCATTGCACTATCACCAGCATGCGGTACAATGTATTCCAAAGATGTATGTTTCATGAAAACGGGCGATGAAAATCACCCAAACTTGAGTCTTTTATGCGCAAAAAATAAAAAGATAAAAATTTACCAGATTTTGACAACTCGCCTTTCAGACATCTTGTTTACGCAAATAGTGATGACGTCGTACCAAAAAGCTCTTCGTGTTGGAGTAAAAACCCAAAATTCGGACTAAAAATTTTTCGACCTCTTTTTCATTTCGTATTTTTTTACGGAAAAATCAATGACAGGTGTTTTTCAATTGACCGTACGTTCAGGTCAAAATATGTTTATGAGAGAAACAAACATTCATTGCAACAGCTAATCTATTTGTCTTTCTATTGTATGTAGAAATATATTTGTAAAATGTCTAGAAGTTTAGTTATTGGCTGTGAAAAATACTATGTTTACAACGTTGACACATAGGCAGAGCCTCGATTTGAACTTGGCTTGACGTCACTATTACTAGCTATATCAAATTCCCGGGAGGTAATGATAGCAAATATGTTCCACTTTTGTCATACAGCGTTTAACACGAACAAACTTCGAAAATATTCCTTTTACCTTAAGGATATATGCATAATGTATATTGCTTAGTCAGTGTTAAGCGAAATAATGCTTAGAATTTAATACACAGATGAAATAGATGTGAGGATATGATGACTGTCTTGTTTTTACTCAGTTAGGCAACTATTAATTTAAGTCGTTTTCCAGGAAATTGTATGTAATAAGTATGAAATGTGATTGAAGACAAATGTCGAAAATCAGAAAATAATTATTTTGGTTGGTAACAGAATTAAAACTTATATATGCAGTTGACATGGTGATCAGGATATAGAAAGATTTTACAAAACTGGACAATGTAATGTATTTAAACAGCATGAGGTACCTACGTTTCGTGTGCTTACAGAGCTGTAAATTACACATGTCAGTTGAACAACACTCCATACAATTAGGATTGTGCTGTCTGGTTATATCTCTTCCAACTATACTACCTGCACCCGTCACACTCGAACATTACTTAAAGAAAGTAAAATTACTTCAATTAAAGAACTCAACTTAACTTACAATCACAGGTAATTGTATCGTTGAAAACGAAAAAAATCGTTCTTTTTGGATTTTTTTTATAAATTTTGCAACAAAATGTTTCTTTTTTCAAATTGTCTTTATCAATGGTACAGTAACCTGTGCTTACATTTACACCTTTATGACATTGAAACACTTTTCATATATTTATAAAAATCGAAATGCGCAACATTAGTATTTTCAATTTGAAATACCAAACAAATGAAGCTGCAAAATATGGTATAAGCCGTAGACGCGTTAGTCAAACCGATATTCAGAAATGGTAGCTACGATATTTTGTCACCACAGTTTTGTCATTTTTATGAGGTACGACAAAAATATGAAAAGTGTTTTAGCAAATTTGTCGGAACGAAATGATATACCTATAGGCGAAATGACGTAGCAATAAAAATCGCACCACAATTTGTCAGGACGAAAGGACGTAGCTTTGAAACATGCATGATTTTATTGTTATCAGATCATTTTAAAGAAAAAACATAGCTTTCTAAGTGAATGATTAAATGGGGTACGCATAATGCATAATAATAAATCAGCAATTCCATCAAATAACAGTAATAGCTTAAAGAAAAATAATAGGTATTGTTTACAACAAATATTTTTTATTTCTCATAAATATTGTCTTCTAAATGCAACATAATAGTATCTTCCATAATGCAGGATAAGAATTAACATTGTTAAACTACTTACGATTAACAGTATATCCTTTAACGTCCATGAAATACACTTTTTTAATGTTTAATCACGACTACACAATTTCATGTTTTTCTACAATCGCTACGACTTTTCGTCCGACAAAAAAGCGACCAATCAAGCTACAACATTTCGTCACGTGGCTTTTGTAATGGGTTCTGATTGGCGTAGAGCTACGAGATATAGCCCAAAATACGCGCCAGACTTCATACATTCGGAAAAGACGAAACAATTGTTTTGGAAATTTTGGAGCTACGAGGTTTGAGAACGACAGCGACGTTATGGAGATAGTATTCATGACAATAATGTAATACATGCTTAAATACAGTACTCACTATGTTATCCATGCATCCCAAGGTTATACTTTCCATATCGTTTATGAGCCGTGTAGATGTGTAACAAGACTGCAACAAATAATAACAGATACAATAATAATATTGAAATCAGAAATTAACAAAAAGGTTAACGCTGGCTATAGCTTGACTATTTTTACCTGAACCTGACCTTTATACAATATTATATTACAAGGTTTTCGCAAGCAAATCGTGCGATATCGGTATTTTAAATGTGTGTATCTATTACATCTCGAGCGTCTTCGTGATACTCCCCGATTTTGAAAACATACAATCGGTGTTGTACCGTAGGTAATATGTCGACTGTTAGATTATGCTAATCAAAATATCAGGCTCGCGTCAGATTAGCCAAGGTATACACGTATAGGAACCATATATTACGATAAAAATGTACAGCTGCAACATAAAAAACCCAAACACAACAGTAATGAAAATAAGCGAATAGTCACTAGTTTGAAAAATGACCATTTTCTTTTTCTGAAATGTTTAATTCATCTGATTCAAGGAATACCAAATTATTTAAATATGATTTTCCATTGTTTACCAAATAATATATTAACAGTCGAGTTATCATTTATTACCAAGTCGATTTTAACCAAACGCTGTCAAACTCTCACCTATCATAACATAATTTTTGGCTATAAACTGTATTTGATTAATGCCAAAATAAACGTTTTGTATTGCATTGCATTGCATTGCATTGTATTGTTTTGTATAGAGTTGAATGTACCATAAACACAATCAATTAATCAGCATTCACTAGAAACAGGTCAAACGTAATTTTTTAACGAACTAACAATATATTTAATTTATGTTGGAAGTTGTAACCCGAAACAACCAAGGAAGACAATCAATGAAAACCATTGAAATGAACAGTTATCGTTTACTACTTCTTTTACTTGTTCGTACTTACTTGTTCCGAACTACATACTGCAGTGTTCTGAGTACAATAACTCTCATCTGTGACATCGTTACACGAATAGCACGTAAGACCATCTGGAAAGTGAATTCATATATATATATACAGTAAACTTCGTTATCTCGAGGACACAACGGGACAGGTACAGTGCTTTATATAAACCATGTGTTCGTAATCCTGATGCTCAACATGAAGGTGCAAATTCGCCGTGACTTACAAATTTACTCGACATAGACCAAGTGTTCGTATTATCGATGCTCGTCATAACGAAGTGTTACTGTATATATTTGTATATCTGGATGCACCAAAAAGACCTAAGAAAACTAGAACATGTTTATATCTTCAACGTTAAGTACTGCATTCTTATCGCATAAAACAATTTGTACACGCATACACCCTGTATTTATGATGTCCTGTTAGGGCCATCGCGGCATATATGTAAACCAAAACTCGAAAGTCGGTAGTACAATAGTGAAAATTTGATAATACGATAATGGAAACTCTAACAATCGAGTTTTAACTATCATATCATCGACTTTTCACCATCGTATTATCGTTGTTTCATACTATCGATTTTTCATTATCGTACTATCGAATGTTCACTATCGCAATTTCTAGTTTCGTGTTTTAAAAAGTGTATTGCGTGATAGTGACAACTCGATAACACGATAGTGAACAGTTGATAGCACAATCATGAAAACTCAATTATACGATGGTGAAAAGTCGACATTACGATAATGAAAACATCGTATTATCGTTTAATCACAATTTTACTATCGACTTTTCATCGTCGTATTATCGCTGTGTCGTACTTTCGATTTGTCACCATCGTATTTTCGAGTTATCATCATCGTACTATCGCATTTTAACCATCGTACAAGCGAATTGTTATGACTATGCCGCGATGGCCCTAGTGGGACACCGTATGTATTACACTGACTTACCCTACCATTATCTTATCTGCAGATTCTTTTTTTCCATTTCAAAAGACTGATCAAAGTCTTTTCTATCATTCTATTAATTCATATTGATGTTACCACCAACTGTGCTTCTAAGTATGACAGATTTAGTATGATTAGTCCTCTACATATGTACAAAAATAGAGGAGTGTAGTGGAACACAGGACAAAAAAACTGACATTTTAGCTGTTCATTTTATCCCAACTAGTTATATAAACCTTATCTAGACTCGATCAACGTAGTAACTTCTTAGTGAAAACACTTACATGTAGTCTGGATGGCGAACAGGAACAACAGACAAACCATTGGTTTATACACTGAAATAAGTTAAACAAGAAATAAGTCTCACGCCATTTCGCTGGATTAGAATCAAATGGTCGTAAGTACAAACTCGACATTTTGAGAAAACAAGAGAAAACTTCCTGACAAAAACAATCCTTATGTATGGTTAAACATGCTTTCACAAATTCATTTAGGTCAACATAACAAGTTCCTATTTTCCTTACAATAGACTCACATAAAGCACCTTATGTTTTAGATATTAGACACTTATCAGTCTTGACCCCTAATAATAAATACTATGTATAAAGTTAACGGTGCAGTCACTGCTCAATACTCTGTTTTGATCTATACAATGGTGGGACGTGTTTACAGTTTTGACAAATTTACCGGTGAACAATGCAGTTGTTGTCAAAGATAAAACACTATACATCACATGACTTTCCTTGTATCGGGGTTAGTATAACATGTACGCATAATCTTATACGTAACTCGTTTATTATAACTTTAATTGACGTCACTTTATGTCCTAAATGACCACATTTTATGCCGTAAATGAGAGAAACTCAACTATTGGCGTCGTTTATAAAGCGGAGTCTTTTTCCCAACTGCAATGTGCGTGTTTATGTGTAATTGGAGACCTGTGATATAAAGAACCTAAAGAACGTTGTCAATTTATAAAAACTTATATTAAACTCCTTATGGAACATTACATAATTATACATAATGACATGTTCCAAACTCGTTTAATATAAGTTCATATCATTTGACAACTCGTGATAGATCCTTTATATATCTCACCACACTCCTAACGCAAACGACTTTGTGATCTATTTCCCATCAAATACAAACATAATTATGTTTTTACACTTCTATATATAATTCATTTCGTTGCACAACATTATCATATACATAGAGGATAATAGGTTAGTGCCGTGGATGAGTAAGTTTATCTGGCAAGGCGGAGGAATTTATGCGGTGAGCCGTAGGCGAATCCGATAATTTCCGCAGCCGAGCCGGATAAACTTTTACTCACTCCACGGCACTAACCTATTATTCTATTTATCCGGTCACTACATCTGCTTTTAAAAGGGATTTAAAGTCGGGACTATTTATTTGCCTTTTCATTATTTGTGCTTAACGTCACGTTCGTTCACTGACGTCACGACAAAACAACAACGTCGGACATCTTGATAACGTCATGAACACGCAGGTAAATCGTAGAACAATTATTGATCTACCCAAGCTCATTTTAAATAGGAAAATATCATCCTCGGGTACAGACTTTCAGCCGGCGACTCGGCTTTAAGAAGAAGTCTGTCAGATCATGTGATGAGGTGACAGTTTATTGCAAGTCACATGACCACTTGACGGTTTATTGAAAATGATAAACGGCACCTTGTTATCGGGCCGATTTTGCCGAAAGTGACTGGATAAATAATAATCTACGATAATATAAACTCTACGATAGAAAGATATTGTGAATGAAAAACTAAAATGACTAGATAAGCACACTTACTTAATTGTTTCATCTTGTTGATCATATATCACACTTGTAGAAAGGTAATATCTATTTCAATGATAAGCCGTCCCTTTTATAGCAGAACGACGTTATCTTTATCAGTTAATTGTCTTAATATGTAGTAAGATCCGGCTAATTTCAGATAAAGTTCAATTTGGAAGATAATTGTCGTTATCAAAGTGTCGTTTAGTTCATATTAGAAACTATTATTGGACTTATGAAATAAACTAGCACGTATGCTACATTTGTTCGTGACTAAGGGGTCACTTAAAGTCAATTTACTAGCACGGATATACTAAATCCAACATTCCTAGTATGTAATTTTCACATTCGTTCTAGGAATAGCTACATGTAGGAATAAAATTTTATTTCACCAAAACATCACAGAAATCAATATTGTCACGCAGCCACGCGCAAATATATTTATACTTGTGAACATGAGTGAATTACAAATGTAACATAAGATCTTTCATAACAAGTCAACAAATAATCCGTTTATATTTTGCTCCAATTTCTCGTATAATTATGTATGCAGTAATAGGCTTGGAAAGATTGCGTTTAAAAACGAACGTCTTCGTCTGACGATTATGACGCGATAACGACATTACTCTTAATGTGATCCACGACGTCGTTGACGTAACGTTTCATTATTGTGTTGTACAGGTAGCAGCTACCGAAACTGTCAAAATATCAAAATAATATTTTCACTACTATTTGTACTGATAAATCTCGATAATCCATTGACGGTAGATATTTGCATTACGTTGTAGAGGGTCTTGGAAACAAGTTAACTCGAGCATTTATGACGGTTTGAGATTGGAAAAATATGTAAGCGTCTTTTCATTTTGCACATGGTCTCGTCAGCTTACTCTTGTGCCTGACCTGTTGGAATGACTGAGGCGGAGTAAATTGTGGTATGGCTGTAGCATTATGCCATACCCTTTTATTTATAATGCAAACTGTTTACCCTGTCAGATTATTAATATAATGTGGTCATTTGTGCAAATAACAAGTTAATACTGATTGGCAAATTTTTCAAAAGCCAAATGCATCACCAGCTGTCCGGTGTCTATGCATGGGAACTAACCAATGTCTTCTATATTCAATTTAATAGATTTCACCCGAATGGTAACGCTATTTAACGCTTTGCTTAGGCAATATACTACAGAGCAAACCTCATTTCTTTGTTCCATATTTTACCTTCGACTGAGTCATTCAGAGTTTCGTCTTAGCGCAGTTGTTACATGCCATATTTCACAATGACTTCAGAGCACCAAAACTACAATGTATGTATCGATATAGACTTAATCGACTGCTATGCTCAATACGGGTATTCTTTCAAATTATTCGATTTAGGTTGTAATAAAATTACCTATTTACACGCCTTGGTATACTATTTATTTGACTACAAGCTGTACGTTTTATCAGGCATGGCCCTCTAGCCCATTCTATCGGGAATTCATACAGGCCAAACTTCCGAAATAATTTTTATCACAATGCTTTCCATGCTTTAGGACGTAACACATTACTTTTATGTTTAGCGTCTGATCTGGCTTTCAAAAACATAGATATATATTGACTAAAACGAACACAGCAGATAAAAAGCATGCCTCATTGGGATCCGTATGTGTTTTGTTTGTGCATTTATACACCAGAATGACAATACCTAGCCGAAGGGGTATTTTTTTGTCCTTTCAATTTTATTCATTTATAAATACATTTACATTTATGCCATAATTTATAAACATATTAACAAATAGTATAAAAATAAATGGATTTATAAATTATTTTTCGAGAGAGAGAGAGAGAGAGAGAGAGAGAGAGAGAGAGAGAGAGAGAGGGATAGAGAGAGGGGGGAGAAAGAGAGAGACATAAAAGTAGAATGTATAGATACTTTTTGCACTATCTCTTCAATAAAAACATATTTGTGTTTTCTTAATTTAATAATAATATAAAGTCACTCCATTTGTTCTCAAACATTTCACTTTGATTCTTTATTTCTGATATTGTTTTCTCTATTTGTATTCTATGTTTCAGGTATTCTTTAAAAGGTTCTATTGATGGACTAGTTATTGGTATTTTAGATATTGAGAAATTAGTAAACACATTGTCGGTAACATTAACGTTGATGTCAGTTAAAAAATTCAACTGAAAAACATCTTTACTAGAACAAAATACCCAAAAGAACCAGACAAACGAAAGAATGTACTTTTTCAAGTGCATTTGTTTCGAAACATAGACGTACGACGACTCTAAGCATAAAAACAGATTGGTAAGATGCCAATGAAAATATAATACACAAGTATGCCATGGACTATGTACGCCATCAAGATACATTATAGCAAGTTTGTAATGTATGTAGACTCGTCTTCTTCACGAAAGTAGAAATCGTTGTTGCGTTCATTACTCACGTAACCATAGTATGTAGATAGGACTCTGATGCATGTGCAAAATCTCCAGGTTAAGTTAATAACAGTGAACGCGTTGTGGCTTTCCAGACAATATTGTAAACAACTAGTTTGCATAGGTCAGCGTTCCTAATAATAGAGTGTCTGCTATATACATTGCATCGTTGTTCTTCAACATACATTCGGTTGAGTTGGTTCCGTTCGGCATAGTGTAATCAACACAAGTTCCTGTAAAAGATACATGTTTGGGTAGCACCTGATATGTAAAATGACATATGCGGAAAATCTTATAATGTGCACATTTTTTTATTTTGGTACATGCAACAGACAGGTTAACACCGTACAGTCGATTGGTCGCTTTAGTATATATTGAAAGAGCGTATATACGTGGGGTTATCCAAAAGTTGGTGGACTTTTGTTCTAAAACTTTTATTTTAAGTCAGATCAGAATGAAAATTACCATACAGTGAAATTAATCTATTACAAACAATTGCCTCAAAACATTTTTATAAAGTACCATTTGTATGAAGAGTAACACGTTGCCATAGTAACACAAAAATGCGTTAGCGGCGCACTGCTGATTTTTTTCAGTTAAATGCGTTACGTTATTGTCGATTGTTACAGTGTTTCTTCATTTAAAAATACAAAAATGCTTCCTTACGTTGAGTAATGTCATACCGATATTTTGGTATAATTTAAAGGTTTTATCGTATATATTCGTCATTTTATGAGCACGAGGGTTAATGTTGGCATATAAAATTCAACGTAAAATATGACGTCACAAGATATCACTTATAGTCGCAAAATAATTCAATTATATAAGCAGCTAGGGGAACCCGCAAGAAAGACAAGAATTGTTTAGCAAATTAAGTATGAACCCTTTCGCATTGTATTCAATTGTTTTTAAATGGCATAAATAGTTTTCAGACAGTCAGGGTGGTGTGAAAGACGATGCATGATACTAGGTACAAAACTGACGTTCAACGAATGAGCGTTACGTTGGTTAGAATCGACCATCCTATGTATTAGTGAAAAAATTCCACTTGTAGAGATAGAAACGACACAGTTCAGTACGCATCGACAGAACGAGTGTGTTTGCATATTATAAGTATACAGTTGATTACGGGAAACAAAGAACAACTTATTTACAGCGTTTAAGAGCTTCATGAAATGATTAATTGAAAGGGCGACGTCGTACGTCATTTCTGAGCGTGCGTCGGGTATGCCTACAACGCATGCTTACAAATGCTATATTTATGTTATTTTTAATTATATCCGTATGATATTTGGTATACGTGTTCAGTATAAATCAATTTTACATGGACCATAGATTCGTAGCTTTAAGTTAAATGATTTTTGAATAAGAGAAAAAGTCCACAAACTTTTGGATAACCCCACGTACATCAACATTTATTTCGTACCCAATTGAACATAAATGGACTCAAAAAATACATTTTAAATAAGAAATAATGAATATGTAGATGTGCTTCGTGGAATGAGTTTGAATGCGTAGTAAATCACGAGTTCGTAGCACAAGTAATTCATTTTTCGTATGTAAACGAGTGCTTATATTTTATCACGCAACACAGCACCGCTTTACACATTATTTAGATTATTCCGTGGACAATGCTCAGCACTTCATAGCACAACAATATACTCGTAGGTTGACTTCGATTTACATTCTTTCATAGGAACAATGTTTTATTTGCATTTCTTTATGACGTCAAACATAGCGCCATCAATCAATAAATAAAATACAATAAAGGACTACCTCTGGATCAACAGGACCCTTTTCTCGATGAATTACAAGGCCAAATTATTTAATCGGGAGTAAACCACCAAGGCAAACAATCTCAAGTGGACCCAAATGTATCACTTACTCTCAATACACATTTGTCTACCCTTCCATCTACCATCAGTATCACAGCGAATGAAGTCTGGTCCAACTCTTAGGAAACCTTCATTACATGTCAGGGATAATGTTGAGTTTATGGTTGTATTGTAGTTCTCCCCGTATGTATCACATTCTTCTACAGATGGTTGGGCCGCCATCTAGTGTAAAATATGGAGTACCTTATACTAAATTTGAATTCGTTTCATTTGTTTAGTTTATAAATTAAATTAAGTTCAGTTCGAGTGTGAATACAGTATATAACCAGTTAAACCCTATCACCGCATACGGGTGCTAGACGCTCGACTGCCTAGTTTTTTTAAAGGCAAATAACTCAAGAAATTGTTGTCCACCCGTCAATCTCTCTGCCCGTAGACAGATTCTCGTGGACGTAAATTCGCATACAATTTTGCTGGATATCCTTTAACTTTCACACATGAACGACATCAACATGCGCTGAATTGGCGCTGCGATTACTTTGACCACAATTACGGTCCTTTGTCGGTGGAGGGTATAATCAGGTTGTCGAATGGAGAAATAATATTTTTTTTTAATTCGAGTAGTAAGTTTAATGTATTCTTACCAACTAAATGACACTGTACATTACCATCAACCCAGCCATTTTCACCGTCACATCGCCAGGAGCGTGCCCCGTGTAGCATGTAATCTTGTTTACATCTTATCCTGATGTTAGAGCCATGGCGGTATGTTTTATTGCTATCATATTCCAAACTGTTAGGCACAGAAGGTGCTTGACAATCTACAAGTACAAAATATATTTCGGATTTTATTCTACTAAATCAAATTCTAAGCTACTTGTATACATTATTTGTGTACACATGCATCAGCGGTAGCACTTATCGAGGCTTGCACGACTCAACCGAAAAAACGATATTACAATGGAAATTGTACAAAGAAAGGCATTATACAGCCGAAACATACAACCTTTAAAAATAGAAAACTTCGCATGAATGCTCTATCGATTATGCTAAGTTGAAAATAAATTCACTTACCTGGTTTGCATGTGGGTAAACTACTCCATTTTCTATCAGTGTTACACTTACCTAGTTTGCATGTAGGTAAACTACTCCATTTTTTTATCAGTGTTACACTTACCTGGTTTGCATGTAGGTAAACTACTCCATTTTCTATCAGTGTTACACTTACCTGGTTTGCATGTAGGTAAACTACTCCATTTTCTATCAGTGTTACACTTACCTGGTTTGCATGTAGGTAAACTACTCCATTGTCTATCAGTTTTACAAGTGATTTCATGATATCCACTACGACTATAACCCTCGTCGCACACTGCGTGTAGGACATCACGATAAAATGTTGATTTGCCTTCAAAATGTCCATGAAGTAATTCTGGCCATCCACAATCTGTCGAAAAAATAGCAGATATATATGTAGTAACACGTATCACTATGTATAGTAACAAAATATATCTATAGTAACAAATATCTAAATATAGTTGTAGCTATATATAGTAACATATCTTATTATTTATAAATGATCTATTTTGATAAAAGCAGCAATGTAAGCATAAGTGACACCTTTTATCCCGAAGGCAAAGATCTATGAGGCTTGATATTGACTCCTATGTTAGTAGTAGTTGTAGTTGTTATTTACACTATTTTATTTGTTGTATACCATCATTAAAAATGTTCAAGGACTGTTTTGATATGTTCCCCTAAACACCATACTCGTTTGGTAGGAACATTCCGTTTGAAGCTTCAATTTAACATTCGCGAAATCCTTAATCACTATCAGTGTTGTATACCAATGATTCGTTAATACAGAAACAACCAACTACATTCAAATTATCCCTGTTGATTAATGATACCAAATTTAAAAACGCCACAATCTATGCTCTACCCCTTTGATAACGTATGATCCAATACACTGCGACACCCATTCTCCAACGCAATCTTCAACTGCAATTGTATGCGACATTTTGTGCGATTTTATGTAATATTTATAGTTTGCTGACAATCAACATCTTCATAAATGTAAAAGTAAATACATACCATACACACTTTCAAGTCTACCCACACTTTCCACCAACTTGTACAATTTTTCTGAAATAAAAATATAGTGTATAGTGTACATTTCAGTATGACGAAACCATTCGTATGTTAATTGTCATCCATGTTCCCTCAGAAATGTATTGGCTGAATAAACAATACAAACTATCGTTATCTCGAGGACTCAACGGGACAAGAATGCTCGAGATAATCATGGTGCTCGACTTATCCGAATCTCAAAATGTGTAGTGTAAGTGTGTTAACAATGCACAGGTGTCTGATATTACGTTGTTATTACGTTGTTTATCGTCTTCAAATACATATGAGCGGTTCTCCAGAAAAACCGGGCTTAGTGACAAAATTGTGAAAATGTTGATAATATAGGGTTAGAACAAGGATACTCCTGTGAACAGTTTCTAAAAATTTGAACAAATTATTTCATGCATTTACAAAGTTATAGACGTTTTAAACCAACCACTTTGTTTCCAAGTAAATTTTTGGTCTTAAATACAGTACAGCTCTCGCGACTTTTGCCAAAATCGCGATGCATCTGTGGACGATTTTCTACTTGCGTGGACGATCGCCGAGATTTCAGCGCGATTGACCACTGTCGAACCAACGGCGAATCACGGCATTCGTGTAAATCTATTTTAATGTACGTATTTACAATAAACAATAATAACTTGGTTGTAGAATTAGCAAAATTTTAATTTAAGGTAATTTAGACCCTTTTCGCTTTGTTGGTTCTCTGATTTCCGACGCTTTTCGACGGTTTTTACCCTTTTTTGGGGTTAATTCACAGTAATAACATATTCCGTAAATTTGATTTAAAACGTGCCTGTTTTATTGTCGATGTTAATTTTTTGTCGCATTTAACGACGACAGAAACGAAAGCCAAACATTGCTGATTGTGAGAAAAATATATTTAGTTAATTATCATAAATAGTGCAATGCTTTTATATTTTCTGCCCAGTACATTTAGAAACGCAACGTCTTCACCCCTGTGTTTTTTACTTTCATTGTTAATACATCTTTTAATTTTGTGTAATAATATTGTATAACCGTGTAGAAACTTGGCTTTTGTACAAATTTTATTGATCGGGTTGCGTAACACCCGTGCGTCAAGAACATCACAAAACGCACGTACTCCACGTGCCCATTAACGCATGATAACTTTTGGTGTAAATTGCTTTGAATCACAAAAGAAAAGTTCTAATCTTTGGAATAAACATGGTGGAATATTCCGAACATGAGTGAAATCAGGCGATTTGGATGCCTATGACAGGGACGTCAAGCGGGAGGTTTCACTTCGGCTAAATTATCATGAAACAACAATGTTTCTTCTGGTGACACTCTACTAGCAATTAGGCACCGTTTACAACCACCCGTGTCCAGGTCATCAATGTGATACAACTCTCCAACATGACCAGTTACTCCACATGTACCATATCTAGACAAACTTCACAACTGATGTATACAATTGTAAACAACTTGTTGGACATCATGAATATGCAATCAATCAATAATTAATCAATATTTAAATCTATCACTTATAACATCGATTCTGAAGAAGAAGGATTTTACCAATTTGTGTGTCGTTACTTTTTAGCCGCACTTAATACACAAGCACTGTTCAATCGCATCGATTGCACTTTGTGAAAACAATATTACAGTTGAATTATTCATGAAATAAAATATCATCAAGTAAAAACAGTTTGGTTGTCAATCATACAAACTTGTAAAAGTGTTGACAGTAACCCCAGGGTTGCGTTTCTAGATGTTCTCATTATATATGGTACAATTAAGAAACGCGATTAGCGGCTTCAGTTTGCAATGAAAACATGGAGAAAACAACATTCTGAGAAATTAAGCGTAACAAAAAGTCTTCAACGGAACTCACTATGTATACATTTATACTAATATGTATCGACAAATATATCAACATGGGCCACAATAACACGGCAAAATGTAAATGGTTTTGACCGCTGAGATACCAAGTTTCTGAAGCCAAAATGTCAAAATACCAAAATACTAAGCATAATAATCCAAGTCACATGTCGTCATATCTGAGCATCGTCTCGTGATGTAGCCACAATATGCAACACGATACCATCGAATATTTTATGTCTATATTACCTACCTTCATTGTTTAGTGTCCGTCTGGATATCAGCTCCAATGTACCGATAACATTAGAAAATACTGTCTCGTTAGCTGAATAAGTTCCAACAACTGAGTAACAATATAGCACCGCAAACAAAAGGTAAACACACTTCATTCTTAATTTGCTTAGAGACGAAGATACAATGCTATAAAAGACGGAAAATGTATAATGCCCGGCGTTCCACGGTTGAGCTTTTTCAACACTAAACTTTTGATAACGATGTTAACTCTTCAACACAAGTATGGAATGTGGCGATTCCACTTGACTGCTCTTAGATAAATGTACAACATAAAGGTCTATATTTTATTCCAAACCGATCTTATTTGTATGGTTACATATTCATAATTGGTCTAACGAGTAAGACGCCGAGTATATTTAAAGAAAATACTAGAACCTTAAGTACGTCAAATTAGCTAAAGTGTCGCACTTTATTCTCTCTTTGATAATCTGTTTAAATTGATGTAACAGACATGTTTCCGCTTTGAGTACTTAGTGTTTTGTAGTGTTTTTGCCTCTAGTTGAGTTTATGAACACTATTGTAACGCTCTTGTGTACTCATTAAATGATAAAAAACTACATGCGGTAACATAAAAACTTCATATATCCAGACGTCCTAATACCAAAGGGCAGAATATAATAATTAGTATTGGCTTATCATACGGTTGACTAATGAGTGATATAATGTGTGGTTGTACACACATGACAATGTTTCACATGAATTGCCTCATCCAATGAATTAGTATGATGATTTCTTAAGAGTATAACAAATCAAAAGCTACATGAATACATAAAAAAAGTCTCATTTAACATGAAGAATGCAGAGATGTATGACTTAATACCAAAATTATATACGCCGTATCTTTTTACTGGCTGATTGAATACGAACTTGCACCGAATGCACAAAAACATGCAAAAAGAATTAGAGGTAGCAATTGCTTGTTGATTCAATGATTTATTGTTCTAATTGTATGCATGTTATGCAAACCAAGCAACCTCACCATCTTAAATAACCTATATTGTTCTTGTATAAAAAGATATACGCAAAATATGCGATGATATCTATCTTGCCTAGTAACCGGATAAGGAATTTAATGCATCTGAACGCATAACATTTGTCTTGTGGTTCAGTTTAAACAGAACCACTATCGTAATGATGTGTTTTCACAGCGCTTAGTTCTAATAAACGTAAAAACGTATTTGGATAATCCCGATGATGAGCCGTTTGAATATTGTAAGATTATTTGTATACCTTAGTTGCGGTGGATTAAGTAAGTGATATAGTTTACTATATTTCTATATAAAATGAATGAAGCATTTACATGCATTATAAAGGCGGTATCATAATACTTGTCTTGTATGGCTCCATAGTCTTGGTATGGTTCAATTTTACTTTAACTCGTTACTGGACTATCGTACTGCTTAAGCTAATAGGCCAGGAATCGTCATAAAACAGTATTTTGTCATTCTCTCTTTTTAATATATCGTTGATTGTTTTGTTACCTTAAAATTGTTGTATACTTCAATGATATATTCGTGTTGATGTACGACCATAAAATAATGAAAATTCCATTGTTTTGTGTTCGTTTTTCTGACTTTAGTAAATCTTCAGAACCTTTATACTGGTGCATCATGATAGTAACAAACCGTGCTAAATTTACTTTAACTGGACCAAATGTTTTCGTTTCAAGTCTATTTGTGTGGATTTACGATTATTAAATAATAAATCAAAGCGCTGATAGCGTTACAAAAACAGGGTTTTATGGCTTCAAATATGTAGGATAATAATCATCTAAACTATACAGCACATCCTTTATATATTGTACATAAGTATTTCAACCATAAAAGAGAACTTTTCTGTTACATAGTGTAGAGTAAAGGTATTCACACCTACATCGAGGAAGAACTCCGACACCTATTAATAAAATTGATAACATGTATATGTACAGAAGGTCATTCAATTATCAAGTGTTAATTAGATAATACATGTACGACACATTCTCATGCTTGGCTTTGTTACATTAATTTAACAATTAGGAGTTGCCATCGCCTTAGAAACCACTGGTCATAATCAGCCAATTGTGCTTTTCCAATTTAATTTGTTTTCCGAAATATTGCGTTGGTGATCGTTGCTCCTACATGTACCGTCTCAGGCGCGACGCGCCGCTGCTTGAGTGTTATCAAACTGCCATGATTATACTTGTTGTCCCTTGAATTAAGAAAGAGACACTGTAGTTTAAACAAACTAGATTCATTTTTAGTAGCCTATTGTTTGCAATTACTTTTTCTCATGCATAACAATAACCGACGGTAATACTGTAGCATAAGCTGTGCTATAAATAGAACATGGAACTGGTGAAATGTCACAGTGTAGTAAGATTTATAATTATAAGCATATTATTTCGAATAACTGCAATAGATATTATTAATCGTAATGCAGGCATAGTTAATTCTAGTTTTATTTTTAGTTCCCATCTACAGGGAAATGTGCAATGAACGCGGAACGTAAGACATTGTACTCGTTCTGGAATGAATACACACGTATCTAAAAGATCTGAAACAATTTTGACTAGTAAATTATTTCTCATAACCAACGTCTCCAAAATGATAATTATTATTCTACCTTTTTCATTGATACAAATAAAGAATTCAAATGTTCAGGGTTACTCTATTGAAGGAGAATGATTATCAAAACGTGTGAAGAATACACAACAAATGAATATTAATTGTGATAATCACGATGTGTACAAAAACGGAGCTTACAACAACTAAATATGACTTTTTGAAGATGTGAAATTTGCTCTGATGATCCCCTCGAACTAATGCAAGTAATCGACAATGAATTCAAAGTTGTTGAATGTTACCTTTACCCGAATGAGTCCAGGCGTTCGTTATACTAATGCTCGACACAATGCTACAAATTCATCTACAATATAGACAAAATTTGTTGGGACAAAGATGTATTCTAAGTTGACGTAAAACGATGACTACAAGTAAAGAACGAATTGTGCTTAATTATATTGCACCTTTATAACAATAATTATGTAAATCCAACATTATAATAAGAAAGACTAAAGCTAACCAGTGAGTACAAAACACATTTTTCCGTCGTCTCAATTCCATATGTTGAGTTTGCATTCAAAATTTCACTAGATGTAAGATTTGTTTGAATATTTATATTTAAAAATTATATTCCTTTTTTTAGTTGTAACAGCAATAGAACCAGGATGTGAGAATTGTGGATGTTGTGTAGATAAAGTGTGTGCCAGTAAAACTTTCCAAGGCCATAATGTGAGCGATTACTGTACAAACGGGTGTATTGGTGGTATTGGAGGGAACAAATGCTACAACAAATGCTCTGATGATTGTGTCACATGTGCACAAACACAATTCAGAAATTGTGCAACATGTGAGGCAGGAAAGTATCTATCTAAAGTCAGTAGAACAACTGATGATGGTATAAAACAGTATTAGGGATGTGTGGACTGCCCCGCAACTTGTTTAAATTGCACATCAGCAACTAATTGTCTAGAGTGCGACGCTCGACACTACAATACTGAGAAAAATACAGACTGTTCTACGGAATGTCATAAACTTTGCAAGGAATGCACATCGTCATCAATATGCCAGGAATGTGAGGCTACGTTTTATAATCAAGGCGATATAACAAACTGTTCGTTGTCGTGTCCTGTTAATTGTGTGTGTTTGTCTCCGAGCGTTTGTGCATCATGTCAAAACGGTTTTTACAACGTAAGCCAACATTGTTTGAGTGCTTGTCCAGATTCGTGCAACGACTGCTTAGATCAGAAAACTTTTCAGTCTTGCAAAGACGAATATTACAACGGAAAGGACATGTCGACCGATATCAACGTTAATGATTGTTCACTACGATGCAGAGAGACTTGCTCACAGTGTATTTCGTATGATGTATGCACTACTTGCAAACAGGGATATTTTGGGCATTATTGTCAGAATAATTGCTCTGTAGGGTGTACAAACGGTAAATGTTATTCGCATGATGGTGTGTGTGAATGCAAATATGGTTTTGACGGTAGTCTTTGCAATAAATGTGAAACAGGTTTCTATGGAAACAAATGTGACACACCTTGTCCAACCTCATGTTATACTGACAGACTAGACACATATTGTCAAAAAGACAATGGAATATGTTTGACATGCCCAAACGGTTTCCATGGCGATTACTGCAACATGATTTGCAGTGAAAGGTGTTCTAACAACCGTTGTGATAAGGACGATGGACATTGTACCACTGGATGCACTGGTGACTACCATGGTCCTACATGCGCACAGGGTAATACAAAACTTTAGATATTAAAGCAAGTTAAATACATTCATTTATGACTCCATTCAATAGTACACAAATGTTTGGATCATGAAATTGAAGTAATTATAATTATGTTTAAGCATCAGGCTATAAGGTTGTCGTGTTTTGAAGCTTTTCAATATCGTGTGCTCTATTGTGTCTATTGAGTATTGTATTCATGTCTTATTTGTATTTCACTAAATGTACAGCTTACCGTTCATTCTTTGTTTAACACTGTAAATCGTGAAACATTTAAAGTTAAACACCATGTATGACATGGTTGTTGTCATTCGATCTGTATCTTCCTGGCCCCAACGTTATTTCGGTTTTGAAGGTAATGGAATGTATAAGAATTACATGTAAACAAACTTGGTTAACTAGAGTATAATATATAAACACTGATCACGCATCTTAAACATGTCAATTACATGAAATAGTACAACACTGTATACCAATTATCATATTTCAGTTGATGACACTGCAGGAATTGTTGTTATTGCGGTTGGGGTTTCAGCTGCCACCATTGTGGTTTTTATCATCATATTGCTTGCAGTGTTTTGTTTCATCCTTCGGAGATGGTAAGATTACTCATTGTTATTATATATATAATTATAATAATGTAAAAACAACTCTGCCTATATAAAATGATATGAAAAAATCGGACAGGGAAGACAGCATTCGACCTACCAGGCCAAGACAGAAAACACTATAACACTATAACACATCACAACTACATGTACACGGAGCAAAGAATTAAAATGAATTTACGTTTTATGATAGGTAATGCTACTTAACTTATTTTCTAGCATGATATTCAGTAATCTATAAGTGCTGCGATTGATTGCAAATAAAGTCAATGTATACACTTGTATACACTAACGCGCTTAAAGTTCTTACACGTTGCAACAGTTGGACACACATAACCTTTTGTGCAGAACTAAACAAATTCACAAGTTTGCACGACGATACCGAGTGATACGAGTTTTATGCATTAAAGTCGTCAGTAAATTTTCAGGAAACGAAGGAACGAGCAAGGGAAGGTGGTCGAAGCAAGTTATGTTAACACAGAATTCCAACCCGAAACTGATCAACAGGAGAACGTGCACACGCCTTACGGTATGTACAATGTACATATAAAACACAACTACCTATTTGCACAATATTGATTTAGTGTTATACATGTATAGTACTCACTTAACTTAATTTTATTCCCATGAACACCCGAGGGAAAATACTATACGGCTGTGAAATATCAATGATTCGTAGTTAATATTTGTGTCTGTTACAATAACCTTTTCTTGTCCTTTTTGTATCGTATGTGCAATGTTGTGTCTGTTGGGAGACATTTACATGTCGTACCATGTCTTACATGTATTTGTTTTTATCTTTTAACGTTTATCCTAACTTAATGTACCTTTGTTACAGTAGCTCAGTGGTTAGTGTGATTGCCGTCTAAACTGGCGACCTAGTATAAATCAGGGTATATGCCTGCTATATTTCAGTAGAAATAAAGCAAAGAAAGGCTAAGTCCTGTTGTTTTCATGTATATATGCATAGTTAAAGATATGGTTTGATTTTCGTTACTTTATTATTGAATAAATTGTTATTGAACATTCAGTTACATCAAATGAAATACGTAATTTTTATCTTTCAGAATATGAAGCATTGGACGAAACAGAATATGATGAGATCAAATAATTACAACAACCGATAACATACGTGCTTGATAACAACTACACATCCGATAACATTCCTGCTTAATACTCAATGATGAAATAAAAAACTACCCATCCGATAAGATACGTGCTTTATACTCAATAAGTGACAAATGGATGAGTTTATTATGTTGCAGTTGTAGCATTGAATAAAAAAAACTTGCACATGAAACACTATAGTGACTCTTCACAGTCGATAGCATACAGTCCAGTTAGGGTATGAATAGAGTGACCAATTACAAGTGCCGATACAAACATGAGTAATATAATTCCAATGGAAATCTAAACTCATGTTCATTGCAATCTCATTGGTACAAATAATCGGCAGCGTCACTTTCAAAATATTCTTACTGGACTATACGTGGCTCATTTTCAATATGTGACAAATGAATACGTGTATTTGGTTGCAGTTTTAGCATTGAATAAGCTTGTTAATAAAACACTATAATGATTTTCGGGTAAAGTACATATATTTTGGAAACAATATTATGTAGTATTTACTTAATTAATATGTTTTGTATTTTATCATATCACATTTCCCATAAATGATTTTATTATATTGTTGACCGGAGGCCTTTCATATCATTTAATAAATCTTGAATCTTGAAACTTGAATGTGGTGCGTACCACATTTTCTTCAAAGAACACAGTAATTACATGTACATTGTATCCTATCATGTGTCCTAAGATAGCATGATTAGACAATTGCTGATACTTTATAACCAAGTCACTATTGTTATAGTGAGTGTAAAATATTTCACAATATACAGTGGTACTTGAAAGACGGAAGTTATGCTTTAATACCAATTAGTTGCGACAGTAATAATGATTATACAAAGGTGTATTATATAATGTTTCTGAATGATAGCAGTTGGACGGCTATACATTCAGCTCCATGTCTTACGTCACAATATCATTATTGTCTTTATCTACTGTGCTTGACATTGCATTCTTCTGTTCGTATTTTTGGTTTCACATAACATTTCATTAAATACAAATAACCTGATTGTACATTGTTCCATTTTCACCTTGTAGTTGTAACTTATGTGTAGATGTCTGCTGAAAATGATTATGTTGTGTTTTCTAATGTTGTAAATTTTGTCTTTAGTTGATGCATTTTACAACATGTACAAGAACGTCAGAGACGTGCATAATTGCTACATTTTAGATGTGTACTTGTTTATTGTATAGCGGGAAATGAAAGTAGAAAACTTTTTTTAGAAGTTCATCCATGGTGAATTTTTGTTTGAATGTAACCATAATTATTTGATACATGTAAACAGATTGAGTAGTTTTTGTTCCCTGTGTGGTTTTATGTTCTATCATGTCTTTTTCCAGACAAATTATACCCCGGTCCTATAATTCGTTGAAAAAGTATTTGATAATAATTATCAGTGTAACATTTAAATATACCGTTCACAGGTCGGTCAACAAAATATGAATTACACGGATCAGAACTGAAGGTTATTTGAGAATATGCTATGTGTAACATATCATTGCTTTGTTTGAATGGAAATTTCCACATATCGCTTACTTAGAATGATAATGATACATTTTTAAATTCTGCTAGTGAGCCTATTTTCATGAAAACAAGAACTTGTCATAATGACCAAAGTAAAGTTGGAACATCTGGTTTTGCCGTAAGCAAAAATAAATTTCCAAGCTGTTTTTGCTAGATTTATTTATTTTGTACTTACGACCTTCTCATTCTATGCCAGCGATATGTCTATTTATTTTATTACATATTTGCATTATGTATATTATTTTTCAAAGTTGTTTTTTGTATATCAATAGTATCAATAAATAAATATAAACACGTATAATATTATTGTTTATTACACTTGTTTTGTGTTTTTTCCCTGTCTTCAACGTCTATAATTTAATTGTATGTTATTGGCTGTGTACTTGAATATTCGGTTTCAAACTAAATTGAAATGTTGGCCTGCAAAAATACTAGTTTCGGAATTGTATACCACTTTTTTCACTTTCGTGCGTTTAGAATTAAGACAATCAACTTTTTGTTTTGAAAAAAAGGTTTCAGGAAATCGGACAGGGAAGGCAGCACTCTACTCTACCAGCCGAGTACAGTAAAACCATAACACAACAGCCGTGAGCAATGCCGGCACAAAAGCCTGCAAAAACGCAAAACGACAAATCCCACAAAAACAACAACATAACTGTGATCCCAAGAGACCGAATGAAACACAGCCGAGACCCTTTCAAGCTTTTGTGTTTCTGTTGTTAGTGTTTCTTGTTACACAAAAATGTAGTACGAGATCAAAATAAAATATACTTAAACGCAAAATTGTTAAGGTACTGCAGCAGGCGACTGTCTTTCAATGCATCAACCGATTGCAGTAACTGACGCAATAATCTGCTACACGTGCGCATAATGTTTCCGTCGCATCAGTAACGCTTTATGTGTCTAAAGGAATAGTAGCTTGAGTTGCAGATACATGGCAAAGCGAGGCGAAACTATCGTTGGTCTAAGTTCAGTTCGACCAATTTACATTTATGAATTCAATACATGTATTGTGATGGTGCATAAATACCGCTTAGTATTCAGAAGCAGCAGTATCCAAGTTGAGTTTTAGATACACGGTAAAACGAGACAAAATGTCATAGGCGCTTGCTTAGCATAAATAATATGCACAACGGTCAGTTTTTCCAACTTATATTAATTATGCATCATTCCTGATGTACTCCATCGCAACGAGGATATGGGAGAAGAGAAGTCAGTTTCCCTTATATGCTGAGCGTCTAGCAAGAGAATTTCTGGTACTATTTTTATTCTATCTTTAGTATGATTCGGCCTGGGGTCGAGCCCTGGACACCTACACAAGGTTTCGATGAGAATGTGGTTCAAAAGCTAACCTAACTTTGGATTTACAGCATCTTAGACCGAGGTTTGACTTTGCACTATCACACAATGTGAAAATAAAAGTGAAAAAAAACCAGGCCGATACAAACTCATAAAAACCAGACCATTATTATATTCCAATACGGTATGTTGATACATGATCTGACGACAGTCCGTATGGGGTCATGACAATGTAAACTTTCTTCATCCATCGAAACAATTATTTAACAAATCTAAAAGTGCGACAACAACAAGTGGTGTGACGTTATTGTGCACCAGAGAGGTCATTTAGACGTTGAATGTTGTCATATCTCTTATAACGTAAAGGAATGGAGCAAATGTTAGGACATTTTATGAAATTGAGGTAGACAGTTACACAAATATTACAATGACTAACTAAAACTACCATCAAGTGTATTATAAAAACATAACTCCCAACATGATTCAACTAAGCGTCAATAGGCCCATCCACGTCTTACATAATTATGTATCAATGTAATGGAAAGGAACTCTTTGTTTGATGCGGTAGGTAAGACTTATTTAATTATAGTTATTATTTGGCGTTGTCAGAGAGATGAAATTGTATATATTATGTGCGTACATGTGTTTCAATAATATCGTTATACCAGGGTTTAAAATACTGCTTCAATAATTAACTGCATATATTGTCGCCTAAGTTTACATTGTTATAAAATATGTATGCGTAAAATCAAGGACGTTCTAAACTTTCTCATCCGTGACATGCACATGAATACATTAGGACATTTTTCTGTAAAGTAGTGGCTTCCGATCATTGTAACCTTAAGTTTATAATATTTAATCGTTGCGTAACTTAAAATGTCCAATTAACTTTCATATTTTTGAAGGCATTTACGGATTGAACATAAATTGATAAATAAAAGTAAATATTCGTAGAAGTTTGGAATACGATTGTAGGTGTGAGGTAAGACATTTGAATGTATTAATACTGATACAATGTCGTATCCCATTAATTAGTGTTTATTTATGCATTAAGTCGATAATGAAATAATTAGAGGACCTATCACGAGTTGCCAGTTGATATAAATTTATATCAAACGTGTTTTGGAAATTTTATCAAGCGAGCCTCTGGTGAGCTTAATAATGTTTCCTGAACGAGTTAAATACAAATACATCAATTGACAACGCGTGATAGATTTTTTTATTTCATATGACACTAAAAACGCAAATACACATTTATTTATTTTATAATTCACGTGTTACGTATAAGATTATACGTACTCGCTATACTAACCTGGATATAAGGAAAGTCATGTGATGTTGTATTTTCCGACCTCTTTCGTCATTTTTAGGGATATTAATGTAATTATGATTATTAACGATGTGAATCCAGTTGTCATTTTAATACCGATCACCAACCAAAGGTTATGCAAGTACCGGATGTTTTGTAATAATTATGTTTTGCAACGTGTGGCCTGGTGATACATATTGCGCTAAATACGCGATACGTTCGATAATTAGAAATACATTGTACATTAGATGTACTGATTGCATTGATTGTAAAACACGTAGAGATACAAATCGGAATATTTGAAAAATTCACATGTCAGAAAACCTAACATTACAACCAGAGCTAGTATTGGTTAGGCTTCCACAGGTGCTATGTATGTAAATGGTACTATACAAATTTTATATTTCACACTTTACTCACGTTTTTTATTATTATAGCGTTATTATATGTCTTTCCAAATTGATCATATTAAGTAAATACAATTTAGAACTTCCGCTTATGAAAGCGTCCAATCAAATCAATGTAGGTGGGGGCGGTCCTACATAAAACAAATTACAATCAGTACATTATACTCATTCACGATCAAGGAAGTTTAGAAAACTTTCATCTATACTAGTGGTCGATATAGTGGGTGTAATATGATTTAATTTCGCAAGTTTATCATTAACATTATACGAACTCAACACTTGATGGAATACTGTATATATTGCCGAAGAAATGCTGAACATAGCCTTTATACGCCAGCCAGCTTTCTGCTGAAATATGACAGGCATATGTATATGCCTCCACCGGAATTGCCGAAAATATTATATCTTGTAAATACCAATGATACAGACGTTGGTACTTGTTTGTTAGCAATGTCAGGATAATGGTTTACATACAAACGAGGTATGGTAAATGTATTTAGAAATTCTTAAACATAGTTATTCAATGTTTCTGTACACTATAATACTATTTTTTTCCAGATGCAACTAGATACATGTAATATACTACTCAGAATGAATGCTCTAAGCCATGTTCTACTACTAGTATTGATGTGCCGTTGTCTCATCCGTAAGTCATATAGGATACATCATAACATTTCTTAAACGATGTAAAACACACAAAATATTCAACGATCCTACCAGTACCTACTTCCATTTTGAATTTCATAATTTTCAGTCACCTATAAAAATATATTTATTCTTTATTATACGTACTCGTATATTGAAATAACATGCGTATGGACAGTTTAACGCAGGGAAGTAATCTGGTATTCCATGGATGATTTACAATGAAGTACGTGGGTGAATAAAAAAGTTCGTAGAAAAATATCATAACGCACAAACCACAGCTTCAAATGCTTTCCAATTTTAATATAATGTGATCATAAGTATAACAAAACAATTTTGTCTAATGTCAATGAATAAGTCAAAACTACATGATTTGTACAATGGAATGCACACATGCTGTAACAGCATACCGGAGCACGTCAACGTCATTGGATGAACGACGTCAAACTTACGCCACGTTTGTCAATACATACTTTAAAGTTTAGACACATTTTCGCTAATATGAGGGACTAATACGTAGGTATTTTTTAAAACCATCGTGATAATAGTTTCTTAATTTTCAATTGTTTGTTTAATATCGTGCACGCTGTTCCATAAGATTAATCTAAGTGTTTTGCTTTATCCGCTATTATATAGCGCTGGTCCTCTTCGACGACGTTGCGAACCAACGTCACCAATATCGGGTGTATTTTATTCAGTTGTTAACTTCTGATATCCAACACGAAAGCACTAATTCCACTTATAAACCAATATCTATTTATTGCAGCATATATAACTGCACGTGTCAAACCATATATTGTCTCTGATGCCGTACGTAAATTCCAGTTTCACGGAGATTTTGAAAGCAACCCGCGATTCCGTCAATTACGGTAGACCCGTTTTACAAGTTTTTTTCTATATAGTGCGATTATGTAAATGTCGATTAAAATACTATTTATCAGAGATGACGTCTGAAATTTTAACAGACTTTATAAATGATATCATGCAAGCAGACATAAGGTTTTGACGGTTTTTGGACGACCTGCATTTTTAAGATATTTAAGAAAATTTAATAAAATATCGTAATGCCCTGGGTCGTCCTAGATATTGTACATGTATGTTTGTTTACATTCTGTCTCGGCATTTTTCCCACTCTTTATTTATGGTTCATTTACGTAAATCGGCATTGGCAAGCCTAAGAGTTGCATGGCTCACGATCTTTAGTGTTTCAGTAGTTGATCTGAATCGACTTATTACCTGTACTTTATGTTATAAGCCCGAGATCTTCTATCATCACTTTTGTAAACAAACGTGTGTTTAATAAGTCGGCCATTGTTTATACTGGATATGTCGTATTTTTGACCTAGTAAACTGATTCTTGGGTAGTTTACATTGGAAACATTTTGGCACCATTTGTGTCGTCTTATCGACTTAAACAGATTATTTATACGGATCTACTGACTGGATATTGTTTAACATGTAATGATTTCTTAGTTTATTATTGTAACGTTGTAAAGCGCACAAGATTTGATGTGCGCTCAGCTTAGCGCACATTGCGCGCAACGTAGCGCACACATTTTTTGGTGCCCTATATAAGGACCGGTCAGCTCAGATTCTGGGACTCTGACTTTTTAGCTCGAAGGTGCAAGACTGATGTTCTTTATTTTTCTTTAACATTAATTCTATCAACTTAGGATTATTTATATAATTATTTTAGATGCATTTGAATGATTTTAAGAGTTTTTATTAAAAGAAAGACTTGTTATTTAATTAACTGGAACGTTGGTGATATTTTGCATGTGAATTAGTTGTATTTTAGACAGTATTGTTCTGACATTGGTGATTTATTATAGTAGAATTAAGAGTTTGTTATCATATTAAATGGTAGAGACTGGAATTTATACTTTGTCTTCATTTTACTTTATTTATTTTGAGTCCATTTGGGAGTCCATTTTATTTTATTGTATTTGTATTGTCCGTGCTGAAACGACACGCTATCACATATCTTCAGTAGACAACGCTGATAGATACAGATAACCGCTAGCACGTGACATAATTTATGGTTGCAGCCAGGTGGAATCTTCGTCAATTATAGTTAAGATTCAGTGATCGACACCCGTCTCGAGAAAGAATTAGTACGTCAACTTCTGACCAGCAAGATACAGAGGGATCAAGTTATACCTTATCAAGCGGACAGAATAAACTGACTATGGAAGTTTCATCAATATATGGAGGTGAATATGACCAGATACCAGATAATCAAGGTACAGATAGGAATAATGGATCACCGGATTGGATGAAAGATGCTGTGAGAGATATGGTCAACATGCAGAGGCAAATGTCCCAGGCCCTGATAAGTGTTACTACACTACTTACTAATATATACAAAAAAGATCAAACTTTACAAAGTCCCAAAGAACCTGAGGCAAATAGTAAGTACAATCACCATAATACAGACAGTCGTCAGTCTACCAATGAAGCCAATTCAGGTAATCAGTATACAAATAATGCATGTAATATATTTTCAGATTATGGGCCTGAACATACTGTTACTTATTCAAGATCTGTTCATCGAACACAGTCTAGGCGTATTAACAGGTATAATGCTGATATTAAGCTACCTGCCTTCACAGGGAAGGATGAGTGGAAAGTCTGGGTCAATAGATTCGAGGTTATAGCAGAACGCCAGAACTGGGATGACAAACAGATGCTAGATAATCTGCTTTCGAATCTACAGGGTAGTGCCGGAGAGTTTGTGTTCACACAGCTTAAACGCACCACATTACGAGATTACAGGGACCTAATGGGTGAACTTAACAGTAGGTATAGAGTAATTGAGGCACCTAGAACATTTGCGGCTAAGTTCAGCAAGAGAGACCAGAGAGCAAAGGAGACAGCTGAGGAATATGCAGCAACTCTGAAGTGTTTGTATGACAAGGCGCACACCAGACGAGATAAAAGAACAAGGATGGAAGATCTGGTGCGCCGATTCCTAGATGGTCTGAAAGATGAAGAGGTGTGCTGGGAAGTCGAGTATGTAAAAGAAGAACCAGCAGACATCGACAAAGCAGTATACCATGTTGTGAATTATATTCAGACCAGAAGACGGCACATGCACACTGCAAATCCTGTCAGAAGGACACAGTCGGAGTCTAGTGATAAGGATGAGGTAAGTTGCGATGAAGAAGATGAGCATGCATAAAGAGTACCGTCCAAGAACTATAGGGGAAAAGCAAAGCTGCAAAGTAAAAGGGCAACATCACAGAACGAGAGAACAGCGAAAGTGGTCGAAACAGGAACAAGCCCTAGTGACACAACCAGTAGTGAGAACGACATCGTGATACAGGTACTTCAGAAATTGAATGAGCTAACCTCAGAAAAGCAGTCACCCCAGAGTATGCAGAGCAGTCAAACCCCTCAGTAAAGAGTCATACGGTGTTATTCTTGCAACCAAGAAAACCACATAGCCAGGAACTGTCCCTTTAAGACACAAATACCAACCCAGTACAGCGAGGTGAGTAACAGCTCCATTGTACGGAGGGTCGCAATGCGTCCAGGAATGACACATACAGGTGTGTATCATGCAACACAAAGGGAGTCAATAGGGCTCACCCAGAACCTCCCAGTGCGACTTCCGCCTGAAATGGTGTCTGGAGGCCGAACAAGCGTGAACAATCAAGATGCAACCACATACAGAGACTACAAGGACACTCCGAGATAGTCGATAGATACCGGAGCCCTGTGTGTTGTTGTTGTTGTACTGTTGTTGTTGTTATATTATCCTAATGTAGTATGTGTTTTTATGAATTCTTATATATAGATGCAGTGTTGTAGCTGTTGGAATGTGACGCGATAGCTGACAACGTGAGATGTGAAGCAGTATTGATGGATATTATATTTTCAGCAGAGAATATTGTTCACACTTATTTTTTTTATTTTTAATATTATAGAAGTGTCTTTTATAATGAGCTACTGTATTGTATTTTGCTTCAACTGGTGATTGCTTCTATTTATTACAGGAAGTGATATTGAAGTTGTATACAGTACAGATTTGGTCAAGTATTGGAATGAGTGGAGATTGGTAGACCTATACAGATTGACCTGATTGTGTTGTTATGTAGCAGAAGTGTCAAGTCATGGGAAGAAGGTAAGAAGAAGATGGAAGTCAGTGAGCAGAAGTGAAAGGAAACAGAACGGATTATATTTTGTTTAACTTGATTTTGTTTTAGATGATGAGATGTGAAGGATTGACCTAGAGTAGGGTCGGGTGTGAGAGTAGGTAACCAGTGAGGTGAAAGCTGATGGTAGAGAATATGAGAAAGAGTTGAGAAGGTTTGAGTTTAACAGCTGACAGGAAGAGTTGATATGTTGCAGAAGTCTGGTGACTGAAGATGCAGATTTGTGGACTTGATGGAATCTTCTGTTGCTATATATTTTTGTGGATCTTGTTTTAGAAATCAGAGTACAGAGCAAGCGCAGAACATGACAGTTGTTATCAGTAGTCGTACGAGCAGTTATTGCTTCAACTTTTGTATATTTTGTTATGTTTATGTACTTTCAGTCTTGAGCAGCTGATGATGAGAAAACTGTGCGATATGTCTACAATTACTTTATGCTACGATCAGATGTTGATGTATATTGTCATAGTGATGCGATCCTTATATGATAGAGAGACCACAGGAGTTGGGACAGGACAGATAGCAGAGTAAAATAAGAGTAGAATAACGGCATAAGAGAGGAACTGAGAAGCAGTGATATGAACTGTGAAGCAGCGATATCGACTGTGAAGCAGCGATATGAACTGTAAATCAGCGAGAGGAACGGTGAATAGCGAGTATGGACTGTGAAGCAGCGAGAGGAATGGTGAAGCAGTGAGTATGGACTGTGAAGCAGCAATATGAACTGCGAAGCAGCGAGAGGAACGGTGAAGCAGCCATATGAACTGTGAAGCAGCGATATGAACTGAAGCAGCTAGAGGAGCTGTGAAGCAGCGAGAGGAACTGTGAAGCAGCGAGAGGAACCTTTTAAGTTACTCTTAAGGAGAGAGGACAGATGATGAGACAGAAAAGCAATCAAGACTGATAAGAAAATGATGTCCTTCCCTATTTGCTGTGTTAGTGGTTAAGTTTTTTTTTGAAGTTGTTGACAATTTTGAATTTAGTAGAAGTAAATTTTTATTTATCAGACCTTAATATTACTGTTTAGTATTTTAATCATGGCTCCTTAAACATGGAATCTAGGATTTTAGAGCTTTAAGTGAAGTTTCTACGAGAGTAAAAATTTTTTGTTAGACCGTCAGAATTGTTAGTAATTTTTTTTGTTTTGTCTTTATTAAGTAATGATCTACTTGATTATTATCTGCCTTGTTAGGTCATTATTAGTGTTAAGTACTGCTTAGTATTTTACTGCTTCTGAGAAATAAGCTAGTATTTTTTTTTATGTTGACAGATGATTGTAGAACGTGTTGATATTACTAATTTATTCAGGGAATGTCTATTTATCTTTTAAATGATGTTTTGAAAGTAGGCCTGTGCTAGGTATTGTTAACAATCCCTGTCTGTCGGTTATTGAACCGTTTTGCTAGCCCGAGTCCGAGTTCAGATTATATTTGAAAGTGATTTTTCTAATATATGCATCCTGTATTTGTTAATTTTGTTGTTCATTTTATGATGCATTTTTGATGTTCAGTTGTGATAGAGGCACTCCAGTCCGGAGATTATCCTTAGGTTGCACTTAGTCGTGGGTAATTTATAAAGGTGATGTGAACTTAGTATATTAAGTGACCTAGTCATTTTTATGATCTCAGAATATTGTTGTGTACATAATTAGACTGTTATTGTCGAGATGATCTCTTGTTATTGCTATTGTTATGTATGTTTTCGGAGTTGGTCCAGTCTGTCATAGATGCTATTTAATACAGTGATTTTTGTATGTAGATTTCATTTTTTGCTTTGATATGAGATGTCAGTAATTATTTTGTTATTAAGGAAGCATTACACGATGATGTTTAAGGTAGCATACCACCTTTTTTCATTTTGTCACATTTGAGATATAGGTCTCTATAGTTTTGTTGTCATAGATTTGTTTTAAGTTTTTATTAAAAAGCGTCCTTTAAGCTTTAAGGAGGGGGTAATGTAATGCCCTGGGTCGTCCTAGATATTGTACATGTATGTTTGTTTACATTCTGTCTCGGCAATTTTCCCACGCTTTATTTATGGTTTATTTACGTACATCGGCATTGGCAAGCCTAAGAGTTGCATGGCTCACGATCTTTAGTGTTTCAGTAGTTGATCTGAATCGACTTATTACCTGTACTTTATGTTATAAACCCGAGATCTTCTATCATCACTTTTGTAAACAAACGTGTTTTTAATGAGTCGGCCATTGTTTTTACCGGATATGTCGTATTTTTGACCTAGTTAACAGATTCTTGGGTACACTGGAATAAATATTTTTAAAACGGTTATCATCAGGTCGCTATGCTTCTGTTTATATAAAGAAAATACAAATATATTAATTCAGCGTAAATATGACATCAATAACTCTGAAAATAAAAAAGTTAGGACAAACTTCTACAAACTTTTTGATTCGCCCACGTATTTAACCGTTACAATCCGTGATCGACGCGATTGAAATGATTGTTGTTAAGAAGACGAAGCTTTTTATGCCCGTGTGATTCGGTTTATTTATGTGAGTCGCTTGCTCAAAATATACAACAATAACATAACCTTTAGGCGTGTCACGTGACCGTAAAATAGGGTGTTGCAAGTATCAAGTCTTCTTACTTGATATTTCATACAAAACTACAAATATGTTACATAGAACTTATGAACAAAACTTATTGTAAATCATTTCTTATATTGATCAAATTTCAGTGTATATTAGATATATATATTTCATTTATTCGTGCAAATTCTCATATTTGTAGGTGTAGAAATTACAGAAAAACTTAGGTAAAATCGTGCAAACTTACTTTAATGTATTCGTATTGTAGAGGTGGCAGCAATAGAACCAGGATGTGAACATTGCGGATGTTGTGTAGATAAGGTGTGTGCCCGAAAGTATGTCCAGGCTGCATGGCGTGATGATTTCTGTACATACGGATGTATTGATGGTATTGGAGGGAACAAATGTTACAACAAATGTCCAGATGACTGTGTGACATGTGAACAAACTATAAACAACAATTGTAAAACATGCAGGACTAGAATGTATCTTACTACCGTCACTAGGAATACTAATCAGGGACCAGAGACATTTAAGGGTTGCGTGGATTGCCCAGAAACTTGCACAACATGTACATCAGAAACTAGTTGCCAGGTATGCACTGATCGATACTACAACACAGGACAATTAAACGACTGTTCCGAAGAATGTCCTACTAACTGTATGACATGTACATCATCAACCACCTGTCAGGAATGATACACTCCGTTCTACAATCAAGGAACCACCACAGACTGCTCCCTGTCATGCCCATGGAATTGTATTTGCGCATCGCCCGGATTGTGCTCATCATGTCAAGATGGTTTCTTTAACGTTACCGAACAATGCTCAAGGGCTTGTCCGGATTCATGTAAGTCTTGCTTGGATCATAACACGTGCCAGTCTTGCAAAGATGGATATTACAACGGAGGAAGTAGTTCATCCAATAACGCCGTTACTAATTGCTCGCTTTCGTGCAGAGAGAGTTGCTTTCAATGTACGTCATATGATGTATGCACTACATGCAAGCATGGACATTACGGATCGAACTGTCAGAACGATTGTTCCGCAGGGTGTACAAATGATGAATGTAATACAAATGATGGAACGTGTAACTGCAAACCTGGCTTCAAAGGAAATCTTTGCAATGAATGTGCGATTGGCAAACATGGTCAACTGTGTGACAAGCAATGCCCTACTACGTGCAAGGACAATGTCTGCACAAGAGACACGGGGAACTGCACAGAATGTAAATCAACCAATATTACAGGTGTTAAATGCGACATATGTGTGCTTGATAATTGGGGTACAGCGTGTTCGAAAACCTGTCCAACGAATTGCCAAGGACAATGCGTAAGGGACAATGGGTACTGTGTATCGTGTGTTGGCAATTTTCGAGGTAGTTTATGTGACGAATGTTCAGCTGGGTACTATGGTGAAGTGTGCGACAAGGTTTGCCCTGAACAGTGTTTCAACTCAATTTGTTATCGCACGAATGGAACGTGTGGATCATGCATCCAGAATTATGCCGGTCCAACGTGTGAGGACTGTATGGCCGGATTCCATGGACTGACCTGTGATGTCCTATGCCGATCAACGAAATGTACTAACAACGTTTGTAATAGGCAAACTGGCAATTGCATATCTTGTCCAAACGGATTCTATGGATCTCATTGTAACTTTAGCTGTTCACCGGGATGCAATGGTAATGTTTGCGATTATGCATTTGGCGCTTGCTTTGAATGTAGAAAGCCATATACAGGGGACAAATGTTGTCTTGCGGGTGGTCATTGTCGTTACTGTTCTTCAAATAAAGTTTGCGAAACGTGTGATAATGGCTACTATGGATTTAAATGTGACACACCTTGCAAAACGTCATGTTATGCTGAAAGAGTAGACACAGTGTGTCAAAAAGACAATGGAATATGTTTGACATGCTCAATCGGTTTCCATGGCGATTATTGCAACATGACCTGCAGTGAAAGATGCGCTAACAATCGTTGTCATAAGGACGATGGACATTGTACTGATGGCTGCACTGGTAACTACGAGGGACCTACATGCGCACATGGTAATACAATAATAATAAATTATTTCATGAATCTCTACACACTTTAAGTTCCAATATATTTAAACCTTATACAAACGGACGGAAATGTTTTGTTTATTTAGTTTTAAGTAATTTTAGACATGACTTACGAGGGGTGTTCCAAACATAATGTCACTAGCATCGGTGCTCAAATAGCGGAAGCTCATTTGTTCATTTTAATTTGCTCTGCCCTTCAAAATACTCTCCACCAGCCAGAACACACCATTTTAGCCGGTCAATCCATTTTTGGAAGCATTTTTCATACACTTCGATGGTGACACCAATCAGACACTGATTAACAGCAGATCCAAGGGCATTTCTCGAATAGTTTCTCCTTCCAGATAAATGACATTTAAGTTTTGGAAAGAGACAATAGCCACAGGGGTTCAAGTCTGTCGAATACGGAGGGTGCGGGAGGACGGTAACCTTCTCTGACTCCAAAAAGTCAGTCTCAATACGTGCCGTGTAAGCGATTGCATGATCATGCAGAAGTCCTGGTTTGGGCGGGACTTTTGTAGTAGTTCTTTAATTTTCTTAGAATATCGTTTTCATAGAATTTGTATGTGACCGTTCTGCCTTTTAGCTACACGATTTGAATAGCTGGACCCTTGTTAGTGAAAAAATAGCATACAAAATATTTCGGGTACATTTTAAGAAGTTCTTTTGCCATTGTTACACGCGTCATCTTTTGCTCATCCGTAAACAAATGGGGGTATCCATCTTGCATTTATCTTTCTTACTTTTAGGTGTTTCTTCAAATTGCATGAACTCTTTGCTAACGACACGTTTGTCATCGAGCTGATTGTCTTACGGTGAATCGAGCATCAGTTTTGAGGATATTTCGGGTTTTTATGTTACCTTTGGTCGTAGTTGTTGCAGGACGAGATTTTTAACTGTGTCACGTGCCAGCGATCACACAATCGACACGAGGTGGTTGTGTGCATTAATTGCACGATTTCCACTAAATAAAGCATAGATGACTTTATCTATGGAGCACCACTCGTAAGAACCATGCTATAAGGACGTCCTGGTTTATAAAGTTTGCCGTCTATTCTTTGTTAAATAATGCAAATCGTGAATTATGTAAAGGTAAAACACCGTGTATGTCATGGCTGTTGTCATTCGATCTTTATCGTCCTGGTCCAAAAGTTATTTCGGTTTTGAAGGTTATGGAATGTATGAAAACGACATGTAAACAAACTGTGTATATATACAGTCTAAACACTTATCACGCAGCTTACACATGTCAATAACATGCAATGGTACAACACTGTATATCCATGATCATATTTCATTTGATGACACCTCACGTATTGTTGGTATTGCGGTTGGAGTTTCAGCTGCCACCATTGTGGTTGTTATCGTTATAGTGATATCAGCAGTTTGTTTCATCCTTCGAAGATGGTAAGCTGACTCATTGTTATTATACATATTTATTTAATGTATTCATGTAAAAACAACTCTGCCTATATGACATGATATTAAGAAATCGGACAGGGAAGACAGCATTCGACTTACCTGGCCAAGACAGAAACTATAACACTATAACAACTACAAGGAGCAAGGCACTAAAAGTGATCAATTTACGTTTTATGATAGGTAATGTTACTTAACTTATTTTCTAGCATTATATTCAGTAATCAATAACGTTGTTGCGAAAAAAGTGAATATATACACATGTATACACTAACGCGCTTAAAGTTCTTACGCGTTGCAACAGTTGGACACACATAACCTTATAAAAAGTTCAAAAGTTTGCACGACGATACCGAGTGATAAGATTTTATGCATTAAAGTCGTCAGTAAAATTTCAGGAAACGAAAGAACAAACAGGATAAGGTGGTGGAAACAAGTTATGTTAATACAGAATTCCAACCAGAAACTCCTGATCTGCAAGAGGACGCACAGACTCCTAACGGTATGTGTATATAAAACAAAACTAAATGTATAAACAATAATCATGAAGTGGTGTACTCATTTCTGAACTTTAACTGATCACAATGGAAACGCGATGAGGGAAACACAGTGTAGTTGTGTAATATCCAGGACTCATTGTTAATGTTTGTGTCTGTTTTAATAGACTTTACTGGTTCTTCGAAAGTGTACATTTCTCTACCGTTTGTGCCATGTTGTGTTTGTTGAGTGTTATTTTCATTTTGTACCAAAAAAGGTATGAGCAAATCTGACAGGGAAGTTAGCACTCAACCTTACCAGCTGAGCACAGAAATCAGAAGCACCACAACACAGTTACACTTAGCAATGCCCACAAGTTAGCCAAAGAAACAATTAAAAGTCCATGTCCACACCGAAAAAAAATGCAGGATGACCCAATTTCGCAGGAATTTATATAATAGCGGTTATTGCATTAGATCAAATAAAACGCAGCCACGACCCGACCAAGTTTCCCATGGCCCCGCTGCACGGCGACACATGTCTTACAAATATACATGTATTTGTTTTTTATTGGTTACCATTTTTCCTAACTCAATGTAACTGTGTAACAGAAGCTCAGTGGTTTGCACAAATGCTGTCTAAACGGGCGAACAGGTTCAAATCCGGGTGGAGGCACATACATGCATATATGACTGTTATATTTCAGTAGAGATAAAGCAAATAAAGGCTAGGCCTCGTTGTTGTCATGTACAGTTGCATAATTAAAGGTATGTTTTTTATTACTGTATTATTGTATTTTAGTGAACATTCAGTTAAATCAAATGCAATACGGATTTTTATATTCCAGAATATGAAGTATTGGGTGCAAGAATTCAAATGGACGAAACAGAGTACGATGAGATCAAATAACAACACAACCGATAACACAGTACTTTATAATAACTGCACAGAAGATAGTGCCCTATACCTAATAAGTGACACATGGATTAATAGTATAAATGTGTTTTGCTGTCGTTAAATAAAACTGTAAATGAAAGACTACATTTGTATATTGATTTTATGGTAAGGTATATTTTGGAAACAACAGTATGTAGCATTGACTTAATAAATACGTTATATATTTTATCATATCACATTAACCATTTATGGTTGTATTGTGGGCCGGAGGCCATTCATAACATTAAATAAATCTTAAATCTTGCAACTGGAACGTGGTGCATATCTTCAAAGACCACAGTAATTGCATTCCATGTATCCTTTCTAGTGTCCTAAGATAGCAGGATTAGACAATTCACTAGCGTAGAATGAGAAAGTCGTAACTTAATAATCAATATTTTGAGAAAAAACAAAAATAAACTGCCTGACAAACACTCTTTCTTTGCAAGACTGGCAGATATCCTTCTAAAATATCAAACAATTACGACAGTCTTTTTTGCAAAACCTCATTATATCTATCGATTACACAAATGTACATTGTATAATGTTTCTAAGTGATAGCAGTTGGACGGCGATACATTCAGCTAAGTTTCTTTCGTTACTATAGCATTAGTGTTCATCTGTTCGTGTTTTTGATACGACCTTCTCATTCTATGCCAGCGATATGTCTATTTATTTTATTACATATTTGCATTATGTTTATTATTTTTCAAAGCTCGTATTTGTATATTAATAGTATCAATAAATAAATATAAACACGTGTAATATTATTGTTTATTACACTTGTTGTGTGTTTTTCCCTGTCTTCAACGTCTATAATTTAATTGTATGTTATCGGCTGTGTACTTGAATATTCGGTTTCAAACTAAATTGAAATGTTGGCCTGAAAAAATACTAGTTTCGGAATTGTATACCACTTTTTTCACTTTCGTGCGTTTATAATTAAGGGAATTAACTTTTTGTTTTGAAAAAAAGGTTTCAGGAAATTGGAAAGGGAAGGCAGCACTCTACTCTACCAGCCGAGTACAGTAAAACCATAACACAACATCAGTGAGCAATGCCGGCACAAAGCCAAATAACTGACAAAATGCCCCCCCCCCGCAAAAACGCAAAACGACAAATACTACAAAAACAACAAAATAACTGTGACCCCAAGAGACCGAATGAAACACAGCCAAGACCCAATCAAGTTTTTGTGTTTCTGTTGCTAGTGTATCTTGTTACAAAAATGTACTATGAGATGCAAATAAAATATACTTAAACGCAAAATTGTTAAGTTGATGCAGCAGGCGACAGTCTTTCAATACATCAACCGATTGCAGTTACTGACGCAACAAGCATAATCTGCTACACGTACGCCTTAATGTTTCCGTCGCACCAGTAACACTTTATGTGTCCAAAGGAATAGTAGCTTGAGTTGCAGATACATGACAAAGCGAGGCGAAACTATCGTTGGTGTATGTTCAGTTTACCAATTGACATTTACGATTTCAATATTTTTATTGTTATGGTGCATAGATACCACTTAGTATTCAGAGGTAGCAGCGAGTGGCATTAACGTTTCGTTTATCCAAGTTGAGTTTTAGACACGTGGTAAAACGAGATAAAAATGTCATAGGCGTTTGCTCTGCATAAGCAATATTCACAACGATAAGAGGGTTTTTATTGTGCCTCCAAATCCAAAAGGAATGCCATCTAGTGGTTAGTTAATACCTATTTATTTAAGGTAGAATGTGAAACAAGTATTTCCAACGTATATTAATTACTCATGACGCCTCATTCCTGATGAAATCTATCGTAACGAGGATATAAGAGAAGAGAAGCCAGTTTCCTTTATATGCTGAGCGTCTAGCAAGGGAATTAGTGGTACTATTTTTATACCATCTTTGGTATGATTCGGCCTGGTGTCGAATCCAGGACCGCCGCAGAAGGTTTCGAGGTGAAGGTGGTTCAAAAGCTAACCTAACTTTGAATTTACAGCATCTTAGACCAATGTTTGACTTCGCGCTATCACACAATGTGAAAATGAAAGGGAAAGTAGGCTTATATAATCTGATTAAAATCATGGTATTTTTCCACAAGTTATTATTTTTTCAAATACACTAAACTTATGAGCAATCATTTATAAAACATTAATGAATTATACTTCACAATTTCATTTTTTCTATAATTCAATAATATGTTTACATAGGTTTCAATCTAATAGTCCAACAATGCACAAGTGACATATTTATCTCATTCACTATATGTTGTAAGCACCACGAACACGAATGCACTTTAAAATCCACGCCTTATACATGATATAATATTTGTGATGTACGTATAGTTATGGGATTATGTTTCACACACGAATAATGGCCCCATGTGCTGTAAAACCAATAAAAATAGACTAAGTTTCAAGTCATTGTTAATATGAATTGATTGTTTATTACCTTCCGATTGCGAACTACTAAATTGTAGATGAATTTTAACGATTTCAGTAGTTGGAAAAATGCACTAGGAAACAACGATCATGTTGATGATAGATAATGGATGAATTTAGTCAGTGTTTATGATACTACCGGTAAACTATATATGAGGGGTGTCGTTTATTGGCTAAATGTAAACGACTTTGAAGTGTATCGTTATCGTCTTCAATGTACAAAGAAATACAATGTATCAAAATGAACGTGCGATATTTTTAAAAAGGAACTTTATTTTTTCAAATATGTTGTCTTTTCACCTACCCATGGACTCCTGTGTAACCTAGCAGTAATTCTGGCTGTAATAAAGCATGGGTATGGTCAAATCTTGTCGTCGAGTGGCTACCATTAATACCCCTAACTGCTCCAGAGACCTGTTATCGTTCAGGTAGCCTTACTATGATTGAATTGTGGTAAAGAAATTGCCCGATAACATCAGAAGGACTCAAACCCATTTGGAGCAGCCCGACTGCTTCAGACCGTGAGTGTTAAGGCAAATATCTTCTAATCTTCTTGTATATGTTTTTATTTGATGAGTTTTCATAATTGATATAGCTCAGATGTCAATGTTGTAACGTATGTATCATTTACATTAAAGAGGCATTCCCTATAACTAGCATATTTTAATATGTTGTCTTTTTACCTACCCATGGATTCCTGTGTATCCTAGCAGTAATTCTGGCTGCAATAAAGCATGGGTATGGTCAAATCTTGTCGTCGAGTGGCTATCATTAATATCCCTGTGTGCTTGCCGTACTTAACCGTTCCAGAGACCTGTTATCGTTCAGGTAGCCTTACCATGATGGGAGGGTGGTAAAAAAATTGCCCGATAACATCAGAAGGACTCGAACACCCATTCCGAGCAGCCCGACTGCTTCAGACCGTGGGTGTTCAGGCAAATATGGCATGTTTAATCTTCTTGTATATGTTTTAATTTGATGAGTTTTCATAAATGGTATAGCTACATTGTCATTCGGCAATATAAATGGTCGGCTTTGTGATTTCACACGTGCTCCATGTTCGAAACATTGATTTTACACTAAACTGGTAAAAACCGGTTAAAAAACATTAATTTTAAGTATGTTGGCAAGTGCTGAGATGTCAAGGTTGTAACGTATGTATCATTTACATTAAGCGAAAACAATATATCGCATTTATTTAGGAAATTATTACCCCCGAAAACAAAGTTTTGCATTTCGTTTGTCACTGAGTGTATTGTAGGATATAATAACGTCACGACGTAATCCAACCAAGTGTCATTAGGCCGATTCAAGTAGTGTCAAGGTAATGGAATGAAACTTGCTGTTTGGTGCGATAGGGAAGTTTGTTTTTTGTAGGTAAGAATTACTTTGTTGTTGTTACAATTTATTATTAAGCGTTGACTGAGAGTTTGTTGCAACTGTATCTATCATTTGCGCACATGTGTTACAATTATTTCGTAATACCAGGGTTGAAAATATGCTGCAGTAATTGACTGTTCATATGGTCGCATAAGTTGACATTTTTATAAAGTATGTACACGTTAAATCAAGGAAGTAATACAATTTCTCATCCGTGAAATGCTCGTGAATACATCCAGAATAAAACGTATATGCATTGTGTTTAAAGTAATAGTGTCCGATCACTGTATCCTGAATAGTTGTTGTTATTATATTGTTCTGTAATTATTTAAACTTAAAATGTACAATTAACTTCCATAGTTGTGAAGGCATTTCACACATCGAACACGAATTGATAAGTAGGATGTAAATATTTGTAGAAATTTGGAATAAGTTTGTAGATGTAAGGTGAGATATTTGTATGTATTAATACGGTCATGTGATACGCCTTATGGTATATTTACGTATTTGCAACCTACTTAATATTACACACGCGAGGCCCGTCTATGAATCTGATGAAGAACATGTTATTGCTGAAATTGTTTCTAAGCGACACACCTAATTAACCTAAATCATACGGGCTTCCTAAGTCTCGTGTTCATAACAGTAATGTCAATCCCGACGATTACGAAGTGTAACGGTTAAATAATAAATCATCAATGGAATACCAGATTACCATATATTTTGGGTACAAATTAACGATGACGTCTCTGTCAGAATACCCTACCTGGATTATCCATATAATTTCAATATATAATAAAGAATAAACCCCTTTTAAAAGGTGACTTAAAATTATGGAATTCGGAATGGGAGTAGAAAGTAAGTTATTGTAGTTATGTGTATTTTGTTTTACCACAATCTGATAAATAGATTTTCAGAAATGTTACGAAAACAAGATTTTTTCTATCGTAAGCTAGCTATACCTGAATAACGAATTACGCAACTCGAAAGTTGCATTTAAAGGTTTTTTAATACTTGTATTTAAAGCGACAGAAAGAAACCAAGAAATGGACAGTACTTTCAAAGATAAACGAGACGCGTTGAAAATATACTTATTCCTTAATATGATCAACTCGCGCACGTGAAAACGTTGACTCCGTCGTCGTGTTTAAGTTTTCACGTGCGCGAGTTGTTTATATTCAGGAATACCGAAATACGAGGTCAGGAACTGACTTACACACTTGTGTACAACAATGCACATGTCATGATGTGGGATATAAGATCGATGCAAATTTGATACAGGCTCTCATATTTTGGATGAGCATTAAGCCACCAAAATAGAAGTCCAGCAGGGATGATGTTAACAGTGTGCCTGCATGCGTCAAGGTAAAATCGTTTTTAAAAAAAATAACTCTGTGTACGCACTTTAAGTTGACATAAACAACTTGTGCACGTGCGCGGATTAGTAAAGGTGCGTACACACAGTAAGTTATGATGTATGTATCTTGACCTATAAGTCAAGATGTACTGTGTAGTTACATATAGTTAGGCGTACGCCTCTACCACATTCTCAAGATGTACACCTTCATTGTAACCATGTGGTATGAGGGAAATGTATGGGTTTGATGTACACGTGGCAAAGCGTAGATTCTCGACTTGTTCATCAAAACTTTCTGTGTGTACGCACCTTAAGTAAGATGAACAACCTCTCACCGGATTGGTCATATGGGGTTTTAACCTGGGTTAAACAAACAATTATGTAAACTTTGTTTCTCAAGATTTGACTGCATATACCCGAGTTTACGGTATTCACCGCTATTCTTTCGAATGAGATAGTTAAATCATTAGTATAACTTATTGAATCGACTATTTATTTTGTATGCAAATACTTCATCGTTTACGTCAGTGGATCGTGCATCATGGACGTTAAGAACAGTTTCATTTATAATAGTGGTTGATTTCATTCGAGGGGTTATGGGCATTATACGGAGTCAAAAATATATGTAATGCTATACATACTACCGAAAACATAATATTTTATAAACAACAATGACAATTGACAGATATATATGTATGATAACAAAGACAGGATAAATGATTGACATACAAACGTGCCATGGTAAATATATTTAGAAAATCTTAAACATAGTTAATCAATTTTTCAATACACTATAATAATAATAATTGTTTGGTTTTTTTCCAGATGTAACCAGATAATTGTAACATATTTCTCACAATGACTGCTCTAAGCCATGTTCTACTACTTGTATTGATGTGCCGTTGTCTCCTCCGTAAGTAATATAGAATCCATCACGAGTTGTCTTTAGAGATCAACATTTCCTGTACCAGTCTAGAAAACAAAAAAATATTTAACGAACCTTTGGTGAGCTTGATAATTTGTTTTCGTGATGCGTTTTAGAAATATTGATCTCAATGGCGACGAATGACGGGTCCTTTTTATCACATGACGATAGTTTCCGAATCAAAACGTCATACATAATTATTTAAGCCGGTGAAATTACGTTTTCGGACCAAAAAGATGTTGGCGTCAATAATTTGTTATCACACACATTGGAGAAGGTTGTTCCATAATTTGTTCTTACATAGAATATCGCGTTATTTATGTTATAAATTTGTATACTTGTATTAAATACGTTATAATACGTAATGTTTCGACATGTTGGTTTATTGTCTATTTATGTAAGGCCGTCATTGCATGTAGTTGCAGAAGAATAAATCCGTTGCGTCTCAACGCGCTGCCAGTCATAAAGCATAAGTCATTATTCGCTCTTGTATAGCAATTACAAAGGTACATTTTATGTTGACGTGAAACAAAGACTACTAGTTATTCCAAAATGTAGTACGTGTATTAACTATTATGTAAATCCACTATGTAAATGTGCGCTATATACAAGCATTGTTTCATGAGACTCAGGTATATTAAGAAGGGTTTTGTTAATATTTTAGTTGTAACAGCAATAGAACTTGGATGTGAAAATTGTGGATGTTGTGTAGATAAATTGTGTGCCGAAACGGGAGTTTGTACAAACGGATGCATTGATGGTATTGGGGGGAATAAATGCTACATCAAATGTCCGGATGATTGTGTAACATGTGAACAAGTAAAACCCAAAAACTGTGCAGCATGCGAGACCGGAAAGTATCTTACTACTGTCACTAGGAGTACTAATTCGGTTACAAAGACATTTAAGGGATGTGTAGATTGTCCAAACAATTGCAAGACATGTGATTCGGAAACAAATTGTCAAGAATGCGAAAATCGATATTACAATACTGGACAATATGGCAACTGTTCCGAAGAATGTCCTAACAATTGTAAGACATGTACATCATCTACCAACTGTCAGGAATGTTACACTCCATACTACAACCAAGGAACCACCACAGACTGTTCTCTGTCATGTCCAGGTAATTGCGTCTGCTCATCGCCTGGTATTTGTTCATCATGCAAAGACGGTTTCTTCAACGTAAATCAACAGTGCGTCAGTTCTTGTCCATATTCATGCCAGTCTTGCTTAGATCAAAACACGTGTCAGTCTTGCAAAGACGGTTACTTTAACAGAATAGAAATGTCGACTAATAACGAATTCGCTGATCAGAAATATGCCGGATCTACATGTGAAGACTGTGTTGTCGGCTTCTATGGAAAGACGTGCGACGTTCCCTGTCTCTCAACGAAATGTGCAAACAACATATGCAATCGAAAAACTGGCGCTTGCACGTCGTGTCAAAACGGATTCTATGGACAAGAATGTGAATTTAACTGTTCACAGGGTTGCAAAAGTAATGCATGCGATTTTGGTTCAGGCACATGTGTGTGTAGGGAACTTTATTCTGGGGACAAATGTTGTGTCGATGATGGACATTGCCGAGACTGTGCTTCAAGTACAGCTTGTGAAACATGTGAACATGGTTACTTTGGGACAAATTGCGAGAAACCGTGCCCATGTACGTGTGCTGTCGATGGACAAAACTCGCAATGTGAAAAGACCGAGGGGAAATGTCTAAAATGTTGGGTTGGTTTTTATGGTGATCATTGCAACAACACTTGTAATGATAGATGTGCAAACAATCTTTGCGACCAGGATAACGGGCACTGTATCGATGGATATGTTGGTGATATCGAGGGTCCTACAGGCGCACAAGGTAATTCAATAATTATTAATTTACTTCTAATGACCATTCTTGTTTACACTACATAGCATTGTAATATACTTAAAACATAACATTATACTAGTAGTTCAGACTCGTCAGAATCTTTTAATTAATGTAGTGTTATATATCCCTCAATGTATTTCACTTAACAAACAACTTACCGTTCATGGTTTGTACAAATACAATACAAATATTAAATATTATAAAGTTAAAACATCGTTTATATCATGGTGGTTATCATTCAATCTGTATCTTCCTGGTCCAAAAGTTATTTCGATTTTGAAGGCTGTGGAATGTACTCACAAACTTAGACTACTAGCGTTTAATATAACATATAAAAATACCTATCATGCATCTAACACATGCCAATAACATGCATTGGTACAACACTCTATATCAATGATCATATTTCAGTTGATGACACTGCACGTATTGTTGGTATTGCGGTTGGAGTTTCAGCTGCCACCATTGTGGTTGTGATCGTTAATGTGATATCAGCTGTCTATTTCATCCTTCGAAGATGGTAAGCTGACTCATTGTTATTATATATAATAATGTATTCATGTAAAAACAACTCTGCCTATATGACATGATATGAAGAAATCGGACAGGGAAGACAGCATTCGACTTACCTGGCCAAGACAGAAGCTATAACACTATAACAACTACAAGGAGCAAGGCACTAAAAGTGATCAATTTACGTTTTATGATAGTTAATGTTACTAAACTTATTTTTTTATAGCATGATATTCAGTAATCAATAACGTTGATTGCGAATAAAGTGAATATATACACATGTATACACTAACGCGCTAAAAGTTCTTACGCGTTGCAACAGTTGGACACACATAACCTTTTATTCAGAACTCAAAACTTTCAGAGGTTTGCACGACGATACCGAGTGATACGATTTTTATGCATTAAATTGTCAGTAAAATTTCAGGAAACGAAATAACAAGCAGGATAAGGTGGTGGAAACAAGTTATGTTAACACAGAATTCCAACCAGAAACTCCTGATCTACAAGAGGATGCACAGACGCCTAACGGTATGTACGTGGGGTGTTCCACAATTAATAGGACTTTTTTCATAGCGGCGCGGCAAATTAGAAATTATCAAAACTAATTGTTTATAATTAAATTTTGATCTTTCACTGATAAATACGTGAAATATCAAGGAAATTGGTTGAATAATAAGAAATCTATTTAACATTAAATATACTATGTACCAATGAGGCGGGTCGCACCGTGACGTTATTATGACGTCGAATTTCTAGCACAGTATTTTAACATAAAGAAACATTCAATATTTTTGTTTATAGTCATCCTGACATTCTAAACAGATCTAATAACAATGTCCTGATTGTTTAGATATGTTTCTGTACCCCTGTTCACAAAATTGTGTTGCAATGATGTTAGAAATTGCTCACAACTTGGAGCGTCTTTTAGTGTACAAACAGTGTTTATTAACGTCAACTTCATTTTCTATGACCTCACTTGCGCTTACTTGTAAGTTGATAATTCGCGATCTGTAAACAATTTGAGCCAACAGAACACAATTAGCTGCTTAATGCCACTACATTATACGTATTTGATAATTTCATTGGTTAGCACTGTTGGTTTTCTCAATGTATACCATTATTTGACAATCGCGCGGTTTCTGTTTCTAGGCGTTGACGTCTTTTTCATTCATGACGCGCTTGAATACATACACTTGAGTATTGAATTATGATAACAAATACAGAGCGATTTCTTCAAAAGTTTGCATCTGCATGTGAAAGTTATCCATGTAATGTCGTACAATAAGGCGTTAATATTTATCAAGTGGTTATAAAGATATTCACATTATTAATAAGGATGGTAATGACAAATACTAGTGTGACCCGCCTTGGCGTTACATGGTTTCTATGAAAACGCTAAGTATGTGCATCATCTACTACAACGAAATTCTGTTGCTTCAAGTATATAGAACATACATTACTATGCATATGGGACAAATTTCATTAAATTGTAATTTTTAAGTAAGTTGTTATAAGAAAAGTCCTATTAGTTCTGGAACACCCCTCGTATATATAAAACACAACTAAATGTATAAACAATAATCATGAAGTGGTGTAGTCATTTCTAAACGTTAACTGATCACAATGGAAATGCGATGATGGAAACACAGTGTACATTTTTAGCTGTGAATAATCAATGATTATTGTTAATGTTTGCGTCTGTCATACTAGACTTTACTGGTTTTTCGAGTGTGTTCATTTCTGTACCGTTTGTGTCATGTTGTGTTTGTTGAGTGTTATTTGCATTTTGTACCAAAAAAGGTATGAGCAAATCAGACAGGGAAGTTAGCACTCAACCTAACCAGCTGAGTACAGAAATCAGAAACACCACAACACAGCTAATTTATATAATAGCGGTTATTGCATGAGCTTAAATGAAACGCAGCCACGACCCGACTAAGTTTCCCAAGGCCCCGCTGCACTGACATCAGAAACACCACAACATAACTACACTGAGCATTGCCCGCACATAAGCCAAAGAAACAATTAAAAGTCCAATTCCCCTCCGAAAAATACAGGATGACCAAATTTTACAAGAAAGTATATAATAACGGTTATTGCATGAGATCAAATGAAAGGCAGCCACGACCCGACCAGGTTTCCTAAGGCCAGCTGCACCGCGAAACGAGTCTTACAAATATACATGTATTTATTTTTTTATTTGTAACCGTTTTTCCTAACTCAATGTAACTGTGTACATAGGCAATTTCGCCACATATGATTCTCATATGAAAGGATTTGCATATGATATTCATACGAGAATCATATGATTCTCATATGAAAATGCGAACATATGATTCTCATATGAATGGTTCCATATGATTCATTTTTTTTAATAGACAAAATCAAGATAGACTACAAAAATGACTGTTTCTGCTATATCCTTACCAGCCAAACACTAAATGTTTAATGACTTTTGGGGTAAAAAATAACAAAGCTGTAGATCTACTTCACATAGTTCCTGTGTAAGTACTATACCTGGCATGAAAGATAAGATTAAGAGATTATGTTGAGAACAGTAGCCTTTGGCTTTGTCTTTAAATTTAATAGTATCTAGCTATACTGCAGTGCTTAAACATGTAGAATCTCTAAGGCCTACTAGATCTAGATCTACTAGATCTAGATCCTAATCAATAAGCAATATTCTTCTAGATCTATCTGTGAAGTTTATTTCTACTCTATATTAGGAACATAAATGGTTTCAAAATATTTACTGTGCAGAATATTATTCTTCGTGTATAGCAAGTAAATTTTTTAGTCAGTACTGCGTGCGTCGCATACGGATCATTTGTCATTGGCGAATCGAACTTCGACACCGTTATACTGTCGCGTGCGTTTCCTCTTTCGCTTTGTTTCACGAGATTCACGGTTGTTGCACAGCGTCTGCCGCTTGTTGTGAAACGGAATGAAACTGATTAGATGGATGTCTTTATCGACTGCAAATGTTGCAGAATGTTTGTAAAGAATCAGTTTAATAGGCAGGTAAGTATTTCCGTAATTATAAACAAATAAGCATCACAAAAAGTCGCCTAAACACTTTTTCGAGCGTGTGACCACGAAGTTTCGTAAGCAAATCATAGTTTGTTTTGCAATCTGATGAAATAAGCGTCTTTCTGAAACCTCTTATGGAATTATGTATGCCAAATATTAAAAAGATAGTCCGTCTGGCGTTTTGCCCCAATCTGGCAAATCGTTAAATTGAAGAGAATTGTTCAATATTTTGCCGGGGGGGCACAGGCCCTCAATGCGATTTTATGGACCATAAAATCGCATCGAGGGCCTGTGGGGGGCGTTGGAAATTGGCTTGTCAGTTTTATGTCTATAATTATGTCTTAATCCAAACCCAATGCTTACTTGCTGTCTAAATCCCCGGGACAGATCGTGTTTTGAAATGTCTATAATTATGTCTAAATCAAAACCCAATGCTTACTTGCGGTTGAAATCCCCGGGACACATCGTGTTTTGAATCTGAACCAAAGTTTAGTCTCCGGGAGTTGATATTTTTAAGGTTTTCAGATTCCAATCTGTTGGGAAGATTTGTCTAATTTCATGATTTATCCTGTTTCCCTACCTCCCCGGGCTGCCACAATATTGAGTCAATGACTGATCAGTGCATTGCGCCGGTCAAATGAAACTTGATATTATGCCAGATCTGGGACCCAGTGAGTCAATATTCTAGCACTTTAATATAAAGTAAATTAGGGGAGCCGCAACCTGTAGCATTGTAGGCGGACACTCAACCTCATCACTAAAGAGTTAACTCAGCAGAAAGGCTGTTGGAAGTGGCCATATAACTACAATCAATACACTCCTCCCCCTTTTAATTATAAGAGCTCACCAGCTCCTGTTTGCTACTTCATGCCTCGCATGAGACTGTCAAACACATCTGACACCATTTAAGTTAATAAGGGGAGCAATAAAAATCGGGTCTCCACCAAGGATCGAACCCGCGACCTCTAGCATTGTAGGCGGACACTCAACGTCATCACTAAGCATTAGCAAGGCTGTTGGAAGTGGCCATATACCTACAATCACTACAAATATATATTTTCAATACCGGACAGGGACAGGTTTCCAAATAAAGTAAATTAGGGAGCGCTAAAAATCCGATCCACACCAGGGATTGATCCCAGGACCTCTAGCACTGTAGGCAGACTCTCAACCCCATTGTAAAGAGTTAACTTAACAGCATGGCGGTTGGAAGTTGCTATATATACCTACAATCACTACACAATTTATGCTCGCAGTTTACTCTGAGCTGAAAACCAGAAATAAAAAGCAGCTACAAAGAGATAACAAGCATGCTAGGTCCCTGGTCAGATCCTCGGCCATATCTGAAAAACTACAGTTTTAAAGGTAGTCTTGCATGTACTCCATCGCACCAGTGCTGTACCCATTAACATTAATCAAACACATTTTGAACCTCTATTTGCACATGTTATATTTTAATATTGCAGAGTTATGTTGAACACCTAGCAGACACCCCCAGTGTGACATAGTATTTTGGAGACTGTGAACAATACCATATATTGGTGAGTTATTATTGTAACTGTGTAAATGTATTGTAAACTGTATGTCATGTTTGTCTATTTGTTAAACATTATACTTTTATTGGTTGAATACTATATTGGAGATGGAGGCCACTATACACAAAGAGCGTTTACTCCATTTGTTATCATACATGTGTTTATTGTAGGTTGCCATAGCAACATATTTATTATACTAAGGATTGTATATTATGTACTTCCAGGTCACCTTGCTTGAGAGAGAGATAGTCTAACCATTTACAATCCTATTCGCATGTCAGACTGACCAGTACATTGAATAAAGTTAAATGTGTTTTGAATATATTAACAACATATATTTCCTACAAAAGACAGACAGTAACATAGTGATGTACAAATGTATGCTTTTTATGATATTCGCTGATTATCTTATTTATTAATTTATAAGCCAATACCTGTTTTTGGGGAATGCTACTTTTATTAATTTGGATGATTTGTTTTCTTTACAGCTATTATTTTTCTATTCAACCGCTGGAACCTCCAAAATCATTGAGTTGATACTATTGGCACCAATATTCACAGAACTGATTCATCAAAATGTGTGTATTATTAGTATTGAGGATGGCAGTGGACCTTTAAAAGAAATCAAATGCAGGTAAATTATTTTTTGCTCTAGTTTTTGAAAACAAGAAGTACAGACGGGAATCGTTTTGAGTCTTTGATTAGATTTTAGCACTGTCGGGACACCTTATTTGACATCATTTACCTAATATGTCAAATTGTCAAATAAAGAAATATTGTTATACATTGCCGTCCTGCTTGGCATGCTATAAAGTTGAGTCTAACCATTCAAGTGCAGAAGCTATTCAGCTAGCTTACAGAAGGTCAATACTTAAAGCTGGGTGCCTCACTGTAACTGTTATAAATTATAAGCTTGGTGAGGAAAATTTGGCTTCATAGTCCGTGGAAGTGGGAAAGTGGCCATATTTTCATGAGCTGTTGTGTTTAATGTTTAACTCAATTAAAAGACAAATTATTATGTCCTTACCAAATATCAAAATTTTTAGCTCACCTGAGCACAAAACCTGTGCCCATGGTAATCTTTTATGATTACCCAATGTCCAAAAAAACTTGTACATTAACAACATTTATCTTAATTTGTAAGATACATTGTTGATTTGGTTTGAGCCAAACCTGCATACAAACTCACTTCACTTCAGTGTAGTTATCATTTATAATTACCTCCCTTTATGGCTAATTATGTGCAAAATTCAAAGTCTACGGTGTGTCATTTATTGCAGAGTGAGTATATAGGCTTGCATGAAGCATCCATTTTTGGGGATGTGGATGGCTCATTATATGTCTGATTCTTGCGCGGTTGACAAAGTGATGCCGTCGTAGCTGTGTGGCTTTGATTTGTGCCATACTATTTGTATAACTACCGATAAAAAGGTATTTCTTGCTTGATCAGCCATATCTCATGATGCATTCCAAAGTTACGGACCCTTTAAGGGCCAATATATGTGCAGTTAGCCATGTCTGGGATTATGACCCTTAAAGAACAATTGCCATGTCTGCGAAATAAGGTTTCAATCCTGATTTGATTTAAACTAAATTGACTTATTACTTGTATCATTAATACCCCAAAGTTTCTTTCTTTAACAAATCAGAATTATGTTGTCGATGAATACTGTCTTAATGGAATTCTTTTTTACTTTCAGTAGTTTATCCTATGTGCTAAGAATGCACTGTACAAGGAGGATTTTAAGGCCTCCTATCAGGAAGTCAAGATAGGCCCCCCAGACAAGTGGAAATGTATGGCCCAGAAAGAAGACGTTTGTCCTGCTACGGAAATGCAGAAAATCAAATGAAATGTATATTTTTTAACAGAAAATAAAGCATTGTAGAGAGATGAAAAATGGTTGTTACAAATATATTACCGGTATGAACACCAGTTTTATAGATATTATTATCAAACATTTGTAGTCATTGTAGCAGTACTCAACAAAGATTTACTTCAAATAGAACGTCTTCTGCAGTAAATGGACCAGAACATTGGGCACAGTCAGATAAATCATCTTCAACTAAAGAGAGAGAAAAGAAGGCATTGCTGATCCAGTTCCTGTCAGTATCAATATTGAAACTTCAATCATGCCATAGATCTAATGATTTACACCACTATAATACAAATATATATATAAGCATCTTTCGCATGGAAGGATTTGAATATGATTCTCATATGAAAGGATTTACATATGATTCTCATATGAAAGGTTTCGTATGATTCTCATATGCAAATCCTTTCATATGATTCTCATATCATTATCATATGATTCTCATATCATTATCATATGATTATCATATCATTATCATATGATTCTCATATCATTATCATATGATTCTCATATCATTATCATATGATTCTCATATCATTATCATATGATTCTCATATCATTATCATATGATTATCATATCATTATCATATGATTCTCATATCATTATCATATGATTCTCTTTTTGCAAATGCTTTCATATGAGAATCATATGATTCTCGTAAGAGAATCATATGAAAGGTTTCATATGAGAATCATATTACCCACGTTTCATATGATTCTCATATGAAAGGTTTCATTTGAGAATCATATGATACTCATATGAGAATCATATGTGGCAAAATTGCCTGTGTAACAGAAGCCCAGTACAAATGCTGTCTAAACTAGCGAAGTTATGCAGTTGCATAATTAAAGGTATGTTTTTACTACTGCATTATTGTATTTAAGTGAACATTCACTTAAATCAAATGAAATACGGATTTTTACATTCCGGAATATGAAGTATTGGGTGCAAGAATTCAAATGGACGAAACAAAGTATGATGCGATCAAATAACATTACAACCGATAACATAATAATAACTACACAGCGGATAGTGCTTTACATCCAATAAGTGACAGATGAATTTATAGTATAAATGTATTTTGTTGTCGTTAAAGAAAACTGTAAATGAAACACTACATTTGTATATTGATTTTAGGGTACGGTATATTTTGGAAACAATAGTGTGTAGCATTGACTTAATTAACAAACATAAGTAAATGTAATATTCTTGTTCATTACACTTGGTGTGGTTTTTTGTCTTCTATGTCCATAATTTATTAACATGATAAATGTGTTTTTTAAATGTTCGGTTTCTGACATATTGTCCTCCAAGAACGCAAGTTTTGGAATTGAATGCCACTTTGGTCACTTTTATACCTGTTACTTTTTTCACAATTAAATAATGAACTTTTTATTTGAAAATAAGCTATAAGGAAATCGGATGGGAAAGGCAGCAATTTACTATACTGGCCAAGTACAGTAACACCAGAACACAAAACAAAAGAGCAATGCCCGCGAACTAGCCAAAAAGTCCCCGCCGACGCAGAAACCGCAGAACGACCAAATCCCACATAAAAACACAAAATAACTGTGATCCCAAGAGACCGAATGAAACACAGCCAATACCTTATCAAGTTTTTGTGTTTCTGTTGCTAGTATTTCTTGCTGAAAACAAGTAGTATGAGACGCAAATAAAATATACTTAAACGCAAACATGTTAAGTCGCAGCCGCAGGCGGCTGTCATTCAATGCCTCAACTACTGACGCAACAAGCATATTTTACTACTTTTTTGTATTCGTGCGCCTTAATGTGTCGCATCAGTAACGCTTGATGTGTCCAAAGGAATAGTACAAAGCGAGGCGAAACTGTCGTTGGTGTAATTTCAGTTTTACCAATATGCATTTACGATTTCAATACATCAATTGATATGGTTCATATATACGACTAAGTGTTCAGAAGCAGAAGCGAGTGGCATCAACATTTAGTTTATCCAAGTTGAGTGTTAGATACCTTGTAAAACAAAAACAAAATGTCATAGGCGTTTGATCTACATAGACAATACGCATAATGGTCAGAGTGTTTTTATTGTGTCTCAAAATCCAGAGGGAATGCTAGCTGGTGGTTCGTTAATGTACATTTATTTATGACTTATACTGATCACTCACGACCCCTCATTCCTGATGTAATCTATTGCAACGAGGGTAAGAGAAAAGAGTTTCCCTTATATGCTTAGCGTCTAGCAAGGGCACATCTGGTACTATTTTTATCTCATCTTTGGTATGATTCGGACTGGGGTCGAACCCGGGACACTCGATGCGAATGCTCACCCACTAGACTTCGAGGAGACGGTTGTTCAATAGCTGATCTAACTATGCAATTATAGAATCTTAGAACAAGGCTTGAAATGTGAAAAAGAAAGTGAAAAGTGGATGATACAATTTCATTTAAATCGGATCATTATTATGCTCCACTTCTTTACGCTGATATAAGATCTGAGGCCATGTCGATTTGCGCTAGAGAGGTCATTTGAAAGTTGAATAATGTCATATCTTTAATAACGTAAAGGAATAGAGAAAATGCGAGAATCTTGTATGATATTTAGGCTCACAGTAACACAAATGCAATGCATGCACACGACATTGCCACATATGTCTAAAAATACAAAAAATACCACATATTAGCAGGGGTATTGTGGAAAACTTAACGTCACGACGTGATTCAACCAAGTACAATTAGGCCGATTCCATCTTATAAATGTTATGGAGAGAAATGTCTTGTTTGATGCCATACGGAAGTTTGTGTTTGGTGGGTAAGAATTACTTCATTGTTATTATTTTCTAACATTGACTGAAAGTAGAAATTGTATCTACCATTTGTGTACACGTGTTACAATTATGTCGTTATACCAGGGTTTAAAATACTTGCTTCAATAACTAACTGGTTATATTGTCGAATAAGTTCACATTGTTATAATGTATGCAAACGCTACATCAAGGAAGTAATCAAATTTCACACCTGTAACATGCACAAAAGTTCATTAAAACGGTTTTCGGGTTTAAAGCAGTGACGTCCGATCATTGTATTATTAATAGTCGATGACATTATATCGTTGTGTGATTATTTAAACTTAAAATGTACAATTAACTTCCATAGTTTTCAAGGCATTTACGGAATGAAAATAAATTGATAAGTTAAAGTAAATATGTGTAGAAGTTTGGAATAACATTGTAGGTGTAAGGTAAGACATTTGAATGTAGTATCCGAGTAAAAGATGTTTGTTTACACATAGAGTCGATAATGAAATCGTCACTTATTGGATATTAACGCCATAATGATTATTAACCGTATGAACCCAGTTGCATCTTTAAACGCCGATAACCGGCCAAAAGAATTACAAGCATGGTTTGTAATAAGTAGGCTTTTCAACTTGTTGACTGATATATATACGTGTATTCGTCCGATAAACAGGATTACCCCGCCTCTGATAAAATAGTACCTAAATCAAGGAATGTTTGTGGTCCATTGCGATCACGTGGTGACTCAATGTCATCCCATCCCATACTTGGTCAGTAAAAATCAATAATACTTATGTTACTATATATAGTAACAAATTTGCCTTCGAAAAATAGCATTATCGGCCTTTCAAAAGTATTATCAGCTTTTTGCCCCGCCGCCACGCGCCCCCGGGGCGATTATCACTGATAATGGCCCTAGGAAAACGTTCACGCGCAACGTTACGTCATTTTAGCATCGGCCGCTGAGCGTAGGCATATTTCTACCAGAATCACTTGCAAACACGGTTGATGGCTTCGGAGAAGCAGAATAGCACACTAATTTTAAAAAATATTTTGTTTCAACCTTCGATGAAATATATATGACCTGTGCAGAATAGTAGACGTTTATTTTATGATCAAAACAATGAGTTTCCTAGACGAGATCAATATTTTTATATTCTTCCGAAAATGTGAAAAACACATTTTTTCAGAATTTTGTATAAAACTAAACATCAGCGTGTAGCAAATTATCTAATTAAGAAAATGAATACCCACATGATAGGTTTCCGTTCAAAAATAAAAAAGTTACGAACATTTTAGTGTTAGATCTACAGCTCTTGTAGATGTGCATTGCGCGCCTAGATCCAAGTTTGACAACAATAACTCTCTACAATAGCAAATGATCTACCAATTACTGAACAAGTTACGTTTTTTTAACTGTACTGTTTTAATGAAAAAGCTGCAACATAAATATTATACAGAACAATAGATGGCTGAGCAGTGCCTTTGAGTGATAATCGCCCCGGTAGGTCTGTGATAATTGCCCTCGGGCTAAAGCCCCCGGGCAATTATCAGCCTACCGGGGCGATTATCACTCAAAGGCACTGCTCAGCCATGTATTATTCTATAAATACCGAGTGCCCACGTGATCAATACCATGTCAGTAAATTCAATACCGGGTGACCACGTGATCAATGCCTATAATTTCCGCTCATGAATGCGTGCACACAAATGAATGAAGGTGAAGTGGTCCTCAATAAAACAACTTAAACCAGTACATGATACCCATTCACGATCAAGGAAGTTTAGAAAACATGCATCTATAATAGTGATTGTTAAAGTGGGTATAAAATGAACATTAACAGTTGCTATTTTATTTAATTACGCGAGTTTATCATTAGTTTGTACGAACTCAACACTAGATGGAATACTTTACAGATTGCCGACATCGTTATATTTTATAAACACCAATGCTTCATCACTTGGGACCATTGACAGAAAAAGGTCTGGATTAATCATTGACACACAAACATAATTGAGCCGTTCTCCAGGAAAACCGGGCTTAATGACATTGCATGGTAATTATGCAATAAGAGTTAGTAAAATGTCTAAAATGAGAAAAAAACGTGTCCTTTGATTTCATATTTAAGTAATTGGGTAGTAAAGTACTATCCATTAGCTTCCAGTTTTCTTTAAAATTGTGTTAAATTAACGTCTGTTGTTGCTATGGTGATCAATTTCTACAAAGCACTCATATCAAGGAAAACAAGGGTTAAGTGGCTAAAAATACTTGCTTTTTTTTCTGGAAACAAATACTCACAAACTGGGCACGTTTTATTAAAATAGGAATATGACTATAAAATTTGCCATAATTTTAAAAGTTAAAAATGTACAAGATACTGGATAATTGAAATGCCATATTACGTTACGTCCAAAACGTAGAGAATGACGTTCGCGACGTCACTCATAAAGTAGGCGGTAGTGGCTGGTTTAAAAAGTCTTTAACTTTGTCAGTTTGTGGAATAATTTATTCAAATTTTTAGTAACTGTTTATAAAAGTCTCCTCTTTTGAACCATATAATTATCGACATTTTCACAATTTTGTCAATAAGCCCGGTTTTCCTGGAGAACGGCTCATATATATTCGTTTTTCTTCTCTACAATATAATAATAGTTGTTTGATTTTTTCAGATGCCACCAGATACTTTTAGTATACTACTCAGAATGAGAATGAATGCCCTAAAGCATGGTCTACTACTTTTATTGATGTGCCGTTGTCTCCTCCGTAAGTTATATAGGATCCATCATGACTTGTCATTGGAGATCAACATATTTTTTAACAAGTCTAGAAAACACTAAATATTAATACTTTTTTTCGTGACGAGTTTAAAAATTGTTGATATCAGTGGCAACGAATTACGGGTCCTTTTTATCACATTACCATAGTTTCCGGGTCAAAAGTCAAAAATAATGATTTTAAGCCGGTGACGTTACGTTTTCGGACCGAGCAACTGTTGGCGTCAAGCATTTTTTATCACACACATTGGAGAACTTTGTTCCATAATTTGTTCTCGATTGGAATATCGCGTTATTAATGTGATAAATTTGTATGCTTGAATTAAATAAGTTACAATACGTTATGTTCCAAATGTTGGTTTGTTGATTATTTATGCAAGTCCATCATTACATGTACAAATGTAGTTGCAGAAGGACAAATAATTTGCATACCAAATGCGTTGCCATTCATGAGACATATTCTTTATTATTCGATCTTGTGTATCAATAACAAAGGTTAGATTTTAGTTGACTTTGAAACAAAGACTACTTCCTCATTATGTCAATATATAGTACGTGTATTTACTATTATGTGAATCCATTGTGTACATATGCCTTATGTACAAGCATTGTTTCACAGATATTTAGTTCTGTTAAGAAGTTCTATATTCTTATTTTAGATGTAACAGCAAAAGAACCAGGTTGTGAGAATTGTGGATGTTGTGTAGATAAGGTGTGTTCACGAACGTATGTCCAAGGTGGATGGAAGGATGATTACTGTACACACGGATGTATTGATGGTATTGGAGGGAACAAATGTTACCACAAATGTCCTGATGATTGTGTCACATGTGAACAAACTACAAAAAATAATTGCACAACGTGCGAGAACGGGAAATATTTTACTACCGTCACTAGGAATACTAATAATGGTCCGAAGCAATATCAGGGTTGTGTAGATTGTCCACAAACTTGCACAACGTGTACGTCAAAAACTAGTTGCCAAAAGTGCGAAAGTCGATACTACAATACTGTACAGTATAACGACTGTTCCCAAAAATGTCCTTTGAATTGTAAGACATGTGCATCATCAACAATTTGTACGGAATGTTATGACCCATACCACAATGAAGGTACCGTAACAGACTGTTCGTTGTCATGTCCAGGGAATTGTGTTTGTTTAACCCCTGGTGTTTGTGCAGGATGCAAAAACGGATTCTTCAACGTAAATCAGCAGTGCGTCAATTCTTGTGCATATTCATGCACATCTTGCTTAGATCAAGACACGTGTCAGTCTTGCAAAGACGGATATTTCAACGGAAGAAGTAGTCATAACGACGTTACTAATTGCTCACTAACGTGCAGAGAAACGTGCCTCCGATGTACGTCTTATGATGTTTGCACTACATGCAAACAGGGACATTACGGACTGTACTGTCAAAACAATTGTTCAGTTGGGTGTACAAATGGAGCATGTAATACACATGATGGGATGTGTGAGTGTAAATATGGGTTCAAAGGAAATCTTTGCGATGAATGTGCGATCGGCAGACATGGTCAACAGTGCAACAAGCAATGCCCTCCTATGTGCAAGGACAATGTCTGCATAAGAAACACGGGGAACTGCCTCGAGTGTAAATCAACCAACATAACAGGTGTTAAATGCGACATTTGTATAGACGATACTTGGGGTACAATGTGTTCCAAGGCTTGTCCAACCAATTGTCAAGAACAATGCGTAAGGAACAATGGTTACTGTATGTCATGTGTTGGACATTTTAATGGTGGTTTTTGTGACGAATGTTCAGCAGGGTATTTCGGTGAAATGTGCGACAAGGACTGTCCTAAACAGTGCCTTAACTCTCTTTGTGATCGCTCTACCGGCAAATGTGGATCATGCAATACTAATTATTCCGGTTCTACTTGTGAAGACTGTGTATCGGGTTTCTATGGACAGGCCTGCGATATTCCTTGTCCATCAGCTAAATGCAAAAAGGACAACTGCTCTCGGGAAACTGGCGCTTGCACATCGTGTCAAAACGGATTTTATGGACTAGAATGCGAATTTAACTGTTCGCGTGGTTGCAATGGTAATGTTTGCGATTTTGGTTCAGGTGCATGCGAGTGTCAGGGTTCGTATACTGGGGACAAATGCTGTTTGAATGGTGGACATTGTCGTGACTGTTCTTCAAATACAGCTTGTGAAACATGTGAATATGGTTACTTTGGGACCAATTGCAATAAACCGTGCCCAAGCACATGTACTGCCGAAGGGCAAGACTCACAGTGTAACAAGACCGAGGGTAAATGTTTGGCATGTTCGGATGGTTTCCATGGTGGTCATTGCAACAACACAGGTGATAATAGATGTGCAAACAATCGCTGTGACCAGGACACCGGGCACTGTGTCGATGGATGTGCTGGTGATTTCGAAGGTCCTACTTGCGCCCAAGGTAAATGTTATTTCTTTACATAATATTTGATGCATCTTTAGATTTTCGAACGATCATTAAACATTGGAACTATGTGAATTAAGCAATGGTGAGAACTAAGCAAACCACTGGTATTTTATATTTGTTTAACATCTTGGGTATTATTTGAGCATACATAAAAAAATGTACGGGTACATGTAATGCAATGGCTCGAGCTCGAATTTATCATTTGCAACGACACATACGATGTACTTAATAGTCAAGACTCAATTTTAAAATGGACTGTGTGTACAGTATCAATGTACAGCCAACATATTCCTCACATTGATGACTTTCAAAACTTCCTGATTCACAATAATTTGATTCTTATCGTTAAATAATAACCTGGACTGTTTATAAATGTAACAATACAAAAAATGTTTGCAAACCATTTAGTTGAACATTTTTTAAACATGCTCTTTGTGAAATAAATACTTAAACACGTCTAGATAGCATGCAACCATTGTGCAATTAATATGAAATGACACAGCAATTGTTCAAAAGCATACAACATACAAGGAAAATAATAGTGTAATACAGACAAACAAGTGTCTGAATTGAGGCGACTATAGATATTTGAGAATGAATGCATAAAAAAAGGAGACAATTTGCATGTAACGAGCTTACGTGTACATAAAAAGGAGGGTGTGAAATTGCGTTTTCTGGGAACTGCGGGAACATTCTTTCAATGAATGTTACCATTTATTTAACTTTAATAGAAATACCCTGCTTATTATATTATCTGACGTTTCGAACGTTAGATGAGTTAACAAATAATTTTGAAAAATTTAGATAATTACGTGGGATGATCAAAAAGTAATTAGACAAATGCTCTCATTTTTAAAGTTTACGTATCTGAGTCATGAAAGTAGCATATTAATTTTGCTGTATTTCATGCCGATGTTTACGTATAAAATACAATGTTCTACAACAAGTAGTTCTTTATTAATGTAACTTCAAAGATAACATGTCGCGCTATGTCGCCGCACATCAAAACGTCGTCCTCTTTCGCCATATGGTATGGAAAAGCATTTGACTTATATTTTATAAAACATTACTCGAATATACAGGGTGTCTCAAAATACATGTCCGCGTGTTAAAGGGCCATAACTTTGCCAAATGAGTTAGTAAATTGATAATCATAGTCTCATATGAAAGCTAAATTTAACAATTGTGTGATAAATTATATCATGTGTCAATATTTGAACAGTTGATGACGTCATATTGGTTATACTAACGTCATAAGCAACAGACGTTCTGAATGCCCGAAGAGGCAGATAGCATAGTTGTACGGTACCATGAGTAAAATTTATATCTTATGTGTGCATAGTAAAAGTCAGTCGTATCCTGCTATGCACACACTGACTGAGAAACTGATCATGTTTCACTAGAAAATGTAATCGAAAAATCTGACGTATTTAAGAGAGGAACACGTTTTAAAAACAAGTAGGACTGAAAATTTGATCTCCACACCTTTCTAGGCATATCATATTCATAAAAGATGCACTAATCGCCTAGAATGAACATACTGGGTTGAATGTATAGCGGTATGTCTAGCTTATCTCCAACAGGCCAAACATAGTCATATAATGTAACTTGAAAGCATAAAATAGTATCAATCACCAAAAACTGCCTTGGTAGGAGAATGGATTTGGTTATGCTACTTTTATTGAAATCAGGAAAAAGTAAGCAAAACATTCTAAATATTTATTTTTTCTTACACTATTTGAAAGTTAGATTATACAGTTCAAGATATATAACTACATCGAAACTCACAATATCAATTTGTGGAGAAAATGGAAACATCACATCCGACTCAAAGTTATGTGAACGTCACTAAAATCGTCAAATAACGTCAAACACAGGTTTTTACCGAATTTGGGGTAAGTACTCAAAATGCATTCTAAAGGTTTCGTATGCATTGTTTTGGATAATTGTTTCGTAATTTGTACATTGATTTGAATGTCCTTTGATCATAAATATAAATCAGATATGTAAAGCAATATGTTACGGAGTGATACATCCTCAACAAGCGGACATGTATTTTGGGACACCCTGTATATCAAATTAACTGGACATGACGATAAAACATTGAAGAACTGTGGAATTAAACGTTTTTGATGTAGGTTTGTTCGTTTTTAATATTTGACGTGAAAACTTCCAGTAGCGACTTGAAAACAACGCAATATTTAGGCAAAAAATCATACATCGAAAATATGCAGTTCTTCCACAAACTAGGATTAACGTCTAAACAAACATTTAAAATCATGAAACGAGCATCGGAGAGGTCGTCTGCAAGACGTTGACTTATGTACCGTTAGTGAGAAAGGGTTTGTGACGGAAAAGAATCTCTATCATATCAAGCCGATATTAGAAAAGCATTAGATGAGCTGACAATTTTGATTGCCACTCGTTTGACGGACGTCCTATACGAGAGCTGTCTTTAGAATGTAAATTATCGAATAATTATTCAACATTTCCTTGATATTTTATGACAACTGAATTGCTTTTAGTCAAAAGAACAATTGTTCTAAATAAGTGCTGAATTATAAGTAAATCTATCCAATAGTTTGAGAGACAGAAACGTTTTTTTCGGAGTAATGAGACGTTCGAATAGTTAACAGTGTACGTAGGTGACGTCATTGACGTCGTTAATGTGCGGCGAGTCGCTGTACCCAAGGTTGAAAAATAATGGATATCTCTGCCAGCAATGGATGCAAATTTATGAAACTATGCAGACGGATAGAGGATACATTTTTTATTTAAAATAAGAACTTATTTTGTTGATATCATTAAGCATTATCATTTAAGAGCGTTTGTCTCATTACTTTTTGATCACCCCACGTATATTGAAAACGAAGACTTTTAAGTCTAAGTACGTTTATGTACAGTTAAGGAAATCAACCAGTCCAGATGTCAATGAGGTTAATGTTACTTTGGAGAACGCAAACAATCAATGTGTTGATACTAATATATCCAGGACGATGTCCTATCCTCCGTCAGAACGTGAACGTCGGAAGCTTTGAATCACATTATGTGCGTACTCCATAGATAGTGCTGGTATGCAATGCATTGCATACACTAGAATGATAATTTATAACTTAATCAAGTTTCAATATTTTGTATCATTTTATGTTCAAAACAAGCAGGAAACCCGCTATATTTGTGTAATTACTATGCAAAACAAGTTCTGTATGAATAACATTCAAATCACATATAGCGTTGCTATGGTGACCAATACGGAAATTAACTCTATAGTAAGTGTGTAGACGTTTTATCAAAATTATCTTTAATATGCTTCTGATAGCCTTAATCCAAATATAAAATAACATTGTTACTTCAGCTTTGATTGAGTCTAAGCCAATTGTTCCGGTAGTTGCTGGAGGTGTATCAGCCGCTGTCGTTATTATAGCAATAGTTATCGTGGTGTTGATCGTCATTCGTAGAAGGTAAGTTACATGTACATACATTTATTATCATTTGATTGGCCCAGCGCCTTTATTAGTTCAATCTTAGCCTGATATACACACTTTAATACTGATACCACAACCAATCGATTAATATTTCTTGTGTTTTGGACATCATTTCGGAGGGATGTTGGTCTGTTGAATCCTGTAATGTGCCCCTTTTGATTTTCAAGCGGATTGGAGTATATGATTGCCCTCCATCAATCTGCCAGTTAATCCGTCAGTTTGTCTATCCGTCAAGAAAATCTGGCCCCTGCCATAACGCAACCATTCTTCAAGCTAGGTTTATGAATCTTTGTATGGAGATTGAGACCATTAAGGAGTAGTGCACTTCTTTTTATGTTTTGATGGAGGACAAAAATATGGATGCCATGGCAACAGGAACATCGACAAACTGGACACCATATAGGGGACTTGTGTATTGCTTGCAATTCTTGCAATTCCTAATTACCAATGTACATGTATATCCTCATGTTTCGTCGATACTGCTTATCCGTAACCGTTTGATGGAATTTATTAACTCGACTTGTTTCGAGTATCGTCGGTATTTTTTCTGTGATGTTTTCATTTACATGTATGACGTTGCACTGTTTTGAATGTGGGTATTGCGTGTAAAATGCATCGATTGGGACGTTTGAAGCATAGTAACAGTCTCAATTTGATTATGAGTGACATTCAAAATGCAACCAATCACTTATTTTGTCACACAGAATTGTATACTTACTAGGCCATATGTTATGTTTAATAATTATTTTTAACCTAATTCGTTTAAATCTTTTAATGATTTACACGTTTGAACTTTGTACGGATGTCCTATTATTTTATTTATTAATTTACGTATTTTGAATGTGTCGGTAATCATATTGGGTTTCGTGATCAAGTGTGTTTTAATCAGTTTGGCTGATCTTGCTTGATATTTGACATTGTGTTGTATGTTTTATAAAAGGCGAAGACATACGGACAATCGTAAAGATGATACAACAGATCAACAGAACAATGCGCCAAAACTTCCTGGTAAGTCAATGCATTATTATCCTGTCAGTATATTTATGATACATACTGACACGCGATATGTCGCTTACTTAGAAGTATAAGGTCGTAAGTCGTCCCTTTGGTGCAACAAGACATAGTAAGATACAACTTTGTTACGCCATAGGCACGAAGTGTTATTTACTACCTTGTAATATCCAATGCATATTCTAGATAAACACCACTAAGAGCCAATTATGAATTTATCTCCATCAAATCGGAAGAGTTCATGTTGCCCATAATGTATTTTCAAAAAGGTATATTAGATAAGTGTTCAGACTATTGCTTCTTGTTTCTTAAAAGACAGTTGTATATTGATTATGACCCCATTCTTCTGAGCAAGAACATTGTTCTTTTACTAACTGTTTCATATGTTTTTGTCGTAAAATCATTTAAGAGTCACTCAATACCGCTATAAATTCAAGTTTTACGAAATGAACGAATAACGATTATTCTTATCGATGTTAATATATGTTTGTTTGTTGTTTAAGCTCATACTCAACGAATAAAGAGATCAATATGGTAGCGGACTAATCGACCTAGTATGGATTTCAACATTATGATCAAGGCCACCGGTGAAATGTGTTTGAAATATTGGTTTATGTCTCATTATTACTAGTCTTTATTGTCAACTTAGTCATTACCCTTACACGTTCCACCACGCCATCAAAGCTTCCTATAGTTGGTATCTCATAGTAGCTAATATGGATTTTCTAAAAATGTATCGTAGCATCCTATTTTCCTGTCATTCGCCAATAGGAGATGGGTATTTATTGATGTGATCTTCCCTATAACGAATCTTGCGCATAAACGTCAATGAAAACGGACGAATTAGTAACGCATGTTGTTGTTACAAGTTGGGATTTCCTGTTGCTACTATGTTTAAAAATACATTTGAACCCCTGGCTTGCGTTTGCTATACGATGAGGGCACAAATAACATTTGTCTTTAGATAAGATTGATTTTTAATTGGTAATATTTGTTGGAATGGCTCACCCTTTTCATTATAGCCAATATATGTTTCCAAAAACGTCATTAATCACTCACTAAGACACGTACAATTGCTTTTATCGTGCGGTTTGAAAACTATGTGAATAACTAGTAAGGACATTTGTTAGAAGGCCAGTGTACTGAATTATCAATTACGTTCACATATGACAATCGTAACTTACTGCTTAACTGTACAACAACATGCTTTACGAAATCTAAATTTGGTTCATACGTACAGGTGCCACATAATTGGTGGTAAATAACTAACATAAATTGGATTACTTTAGGTCGTGTAAATATTTAAAATTATGGGACAAACTTTGAAGCAACATTATTTTGGAGTAGTGCATTACATGTATGTTAGGTGACCGATTCCAGATTTTGTTTAGTGTATTAGTGGTTGGTTTTGTGGGTATACATGTAGAATGAAAACTTTTCTGGTGATATTTGATTTAATTACGCGAGTTTATCAGAATAATACGAACTCAACAATAGATGTACTACTTTACATATTGCCGAAAACATTATATTATATAAACACCACAGCAATGGCGACAATTGACGTGGATACATCGGCGGCATGGAAGAAGAAGGTCGTAAGTACAAAATTGATATTTTGTCTGAAATTTAGTCTTTACTTATGGTAAACACACTTTTACAACATCATTTTGGTCAACATGACAAGTTCGGATTTTCAAGAAAATACACTCATAAAAAGCGCCTTGTAATGCAGATTCCAAATATGTATCAGTCTTAAAAGGTCGTAAGTAGTACATACGACCTTCTCATTCTAAGCCAGCGACATGTTTTTAGCAAAGTCTGGATAATGGTTTACATAAACACGTGATATGGTAAATGTATATAGAAATTCTTAAAGATACTACTATTCATTTTTTCAGTAAAATGTGTACATGTAGTTGCTTTATTTTTTCAGATGTAACCAGATACATGCAATATACTACTCACAATGAATGCTCTAAGCCATGTCCTACTACTTATATTGATGTGCCGTTGTCTCCTCCGTAAGCATTTTACTTATTGTTGACTTGAACCAAAGACTACTATTTATGCCAAATAAAGTACATGTATTAATTATCATGTAAATCCGATATCATAAAATATCTAAGGAAACAAAAGACATTAGATTAAAGCAGCGAAACATTAATTCCATATGTTGATGTAACATTCTTAAGTTCACTATCAAGCATTGTTTCACTGAGACTTAGTTGTGTGAAGCAGTTGTTTTTTATTAATATTTTGATTAAGTGGTCAATTAGAAATAAGGGGTATTCATATTTCAGTTGTAACAGCAATAGAACCAGGATGTGAGAATTGTGGATGTTGTGTAGATAAGGTGTGTGCCCGTACACGTGTCCAAGGCTATAATGTGAAAGATTACTGTACAAACGGGTGTATTGATGGTATTGGAGGGAACAAATGTTACAAAAAATGTCCTGATGAATGTGACACATGTGAACAAACTATACGAAATAATTGCGCAACATCCGAGAACGGGAAATATCTTACTACTGTCACTAGAAATACTAATCAGGGTCCAAAGACATTTCAGGGTTGTGTGAACTGTCCAGAAACGTGCACAACGTGTACGTCAGAAACTAGTTGTCATGAATGCAATGATCGACACTACAATACTGGACAAGATGGCGACTGTTCACAAGAATGCCCTTCAAACTGTAAAACATGTACATCGTACACCAACTGTCAGGAATGTTATACTCCATTCTACAACCAAGGAACCACCACAGACTGTTCTCTGTCATGTCCAGGTAATTGCGTCTGCTCATCGCCCGGTATGTGCACATCCTGTCAGGACGGTTTCTTCAACGTAAACAAACAGTGTATGAATCCTTGTCCGGATTCATGTAATGCCTGCACAGACCAGAACACTTGTCAATCATGCAAGGATGGTTACTATAGCAGAATAGAAATTTCGACCAATATCGCCGTGACTAATTGTTCACTTTCGTGCAGGGAGAGTTGTTTTCAATGTACGTCGTATGATGAATGCACAACATGCAAACAGGGACATTACGGATCTTACTGCCAACATAATTGTTCCCTTGGATGTACAAATGATGAATGCAATACACATGATGGGACGTGTAACTGCAAAGCTGGCTTCAAAGGAAATCTTTGCGATGAATGTGCGATTGGCAGACATGGTCAACAGTGTGACAAGCAATGCCCTACTATGTGCAAGGACAATGTCTGCACAAGAGACACGGGGAACTGCATGGAATGTAAATCAACCAATATTACAGGTGTTAAATGCGACATATGTATGCTTGATAATTGGGGTACAGCGTGTTCGAAAACCTGTCCAACGAATTGCCAAGGACAATGCGTGAGGGACAATTGGTACTGTACATCGTGTGTTGGCAATTTTCGAGGTAGTTTATGTGACGAATGTTCAGCTTGGTACTATGGTGAAGTCTGCGACAAGGTTTGCCCTAAACAGTGTTTCAACTCAATTTGCTATCGCTCGAACGGAAATTGTAGATCATGCAACCAGAATTATGCCGGTCCAACGTGTGAGGATTGTATTGCCGGGTTACATGGACTGACCTGTGATGCCCCATGCCTATCAATGATATGTTCTAACAACGTCTGTAATAGGCAAAGTGGCAAATGCGTATCATGCCCAAATGGATTACATGGATTTCAGTGTAACTTAAGCTGTTCACCGGGATGCAATGGTAATGTTTGCGATTATGCATCTGGCGCTTGCTTTGAATGTAGACAGCCATATACAGGGGACAAATGTTGTCTTGCTGGTGGAAGTTGCCGTGCCTGTTCTTCTAACACACTGTGTGACACGTGTGAAAATGGTTTCTATGGAAACAAATGTGACACACCTTGCCCAACTGCATGTTATGCTGACGGTCTAGACAAACATTGTCAAAAAGATAATGGAATATGTTTGACGTGCCCACACGGTTTCTATGGCGACTACTGCAACATGACCTGCAATGAAAGATGTGCTTAACACCGTTGTGATATTGACGACGGACATTGTATTGATGGCTGCACAGGTGACTACGAGGGTCCTACATGCGCACTAGGTAATACAATAATAATAATTATTTCATGAATCTGTACACACTTTAAGTTGCAATACATTTAAACAGTATGTAATAGTGCGGAAATGTTTTGTTTATTTAGTCTTAATTAATATTAGTCATGACTTACGAGGGGTGTTCCAAAAATAATGTCACTTGCATCGGTGCTCGTATAGCGGAAGTGTTTTTGTTCATTTTAATTTGCTATGCCCTTCGAATACTATCCGCCAGCCAGAACACACCTTTTCAGCCTGTCAATCCATTTTGGAAGCTTATTTCATACTCTTCAATGGGGACACCCGTCAGACATTGATAAACAGCAGATCCAAGGGCATTTCTAGAATTGTATTTCCTTCCAGATAAATGAATATTAAGTTTTGGAAAGAGAAAATAGTCGCAGGGTCCAAGTCTTGCGAATATGGAGGGTGCGGAAGGACGGTAACCTTCTCTGACTCCAAAAACGTCAGTCACAATACGTGTCTTTTGAGCGATTGCGTTACCATGCAAAAGTCGGACATTCTTAAGTCCAGTTTTGGGGCGGCGACTTTTGTAGTACTTAAGTTTTCTCAGAACAACGTTTTTATATAACTTGCCTGTGACCGTTCTACCTTTTGGCACCAGGATTTGAATAGCTGGACCCTTATTTGTGAAAATAAAAGCATACAAAACCTTCTTTATCGTTCGTATTTGTTTGTCAATAGTTCGGCGTTTGGCATTTTTAGTGGCCCATATTCGGTTGGCAACCTTCCGCTTTGGTTCAAAATAATACACACAGATCTCATCACCAGTGACTATATTATCAAAAGCCTTTTTACTATATTTTGGGTACATTTTGAGAAGTGTTCTAGCATTGTTTCACGCGTCTTCTTTTGCTCATCAATTAACAAATGGGGTATCCATCTTGCATTTATCTTTCTAACTTTAGGTGTTTCTTCAAAATTGCATGACCGGTTGCTAACGAATATTTGTCATTCGAGTCAATTGTCTTACATGTACGGTGGAACGAGCATCGGTTTTGAGGATATATCGGATTTTGTCTATGTTACCTTTGGTCGTCGCAGTTGTTGCAGGACAACCTGGGCGAGCAGCATCTTTTTTCGTTGCTACTGCCCAGTACAAAATTTAGCTACCCTCCTACAAACAGTCATGTGAGACATTTGGCCCTCCCCATAAATATCACACACCTCGCGGGGAATATCTACAGCCATTCTACCGAGTAATGACCTACCTTTTACACTTCAACGAATTTCTAATTGGCCACCCTTAAAATATTAATATCATCTGATATATTATATCTATAAGTCTTAGGCTGTGTTTTTCGTTCATTCATGCACTAATTCGTCGATTTCCAGAATGTAATGGCGTATTGAGGTACAAAATCATCCATGATTAACGTTTGGTGCGAAATTGCTTTTTTGCACGTTGGCCTAGTGCACAGCTTGGTATAGTATCGTATTTGGTTTTAATTTATTCCGTGTTGATTCACTTTTCTTAAAACACTATAATTTGTGAGAATGAGCAATTTTGAACACGCTCAAGACGTCATATGCATGCAAACATTGAACGAATTTCTGACAGGCCACGTGTTTAAATAAATAAGCTTTAAAAAATGCTTTTAGAAGAATACAAATAATCGAAAGCCCGATACTGTTCAATTTTATTGATAGAAAATATGTTTCTCGGAGTAATTCGAGTTCAACCCCACGTTATTACAAATCTTTTTTTTTTCAAAATGGCGTTTTGACGTACATGTCTGGATATTGGTGCTGGTACTCGTCATTCTAACGGCCTCAGCGCGCCCAATATTACTTATTCTCGCCAGTATCAATGTTTTTCATTAAGCCAATCGACAGAGAAAACATTTTGACTAATTTCAAATTCAAACATGTCGGGCACGTGAACCACGTGCACGTAATCCATTTTGCACTGACTGTTCTGCATGGATGATTTTATGCATGCATGCGAAATTTATTTCTTGAAATCGATAGACAGGTGCATGGAATAAAAATATCCACAATTTTAGAAAATAATATCTCATTGAGTGGCCAATTAGAAATTTGGTTAAGTGTATTTAGGCCCTAATAGTTGATTTCCGGAACTATGTGCATGGTGGTTTTACCCTTAATTTGCATGTAGGTACAAACAATGCTTGCCTAGTTATACTGGTTTTGCATTCATACGCAAAAACAACTTACCCAAACTCTATTTTCCATGAATGAATATTCAATAGGCTCAAGTATTATAACTGTAAAACTATATTCGTACCTAGAGATTAGTGTAGATCCGGAGTAGGTCTATTTCAAGAACATTTTCATCTCGTTTTTCCTGTAATTTTGTGTATAGTCTAACGAATAGGCTATGAAACAATGTACACTGTACTGAGGCAAGTGAACGTGTTGACATGATATTTAACTGTGTCACGAGCCAGTGATCACTCAATCGACATGAGGTGGTTTTGTGCAATAATTTCCACGAAATAAAACGTAGATGATATTATCTATGGAACACCACTCGTAAGCACCTTGCTATAAGAACGTCGTGGTTTATACAGTTTTTTGTTTATTCTTTGTTAACTTATGCAAATCGTGAATTGTGTAAAGGCAAAACACCGTGTATGACATGACTGTCCCAAAGGTATTTCGGTGTTGAAGGTTATGGAATGTATGAGAACGACACGTAAACAATATGTGTATATATACAGTATAAACACTGATCACGCAACTAACACATTTCAATAACATGCAATGGTACAACACTGTATGTCCATGATCATATTTCAGTTGCTGACACTGCACGTATTGTTGGTATTGCGGTTGGAGTTTCAACTGCCTCCATTGTGGTTGTTATCATCATATTGCTAGGAGTATTTTGTTTCATCCTTCGGAGATGGTAAGCTGACTCATTTTCTTATTTAAGAACCCATTTTGGTAACCCCGTTTATTAGCAATTGTTCACATGGTCATAATATTGTGCAAAATATAATAATCATAAAAAGTCTTTAACTGTATAACAATTCTTTGGTTTCCCAAATGTGACACTTTTTGTAAACTGTTTTTTATTAAAAGTTTCCATTATTGTTTGTTGTTTTTTGTTTTACGATTGTGTGTTGTATGTGATTATGTATATCTTGTAGGTATAGAGATGATGAGATACGGTAAAAAGTTAAAAGAAAATGATAGAATTAGGATAGAGTGGGAGAGAGGGATATTTGGTTCCTGATCATTCATGTTGTATTGTTGTCTATACGTATAAAATTACATGTCTTATAGTGCGATTCTAGCTTGCCTTTCATGAGCGCTATATATTTTTCAGTATATTTTCGTCCTTCTATAAACTGAATGAAATTTTGAAGCAATGGTCGAGAATTTCCCAGTTTGCATTTGAAAACACAGTACTTTCCAAGAATAATTACGTAGTTTAGCATGGAGTTAAAATTGATAGGCTCATTATATCCTAATGGTACTATTTGATAACTTAGACGTGCATTTATATTGACTTGCTGTAAAAATAAAGAGCATTTATTCCAAAACAATTGGACTTCGTGACATTTCCAGAACAAATATGCAACTGTTTCGACAAAAATGTTACAGAATGAGCATGTACTTGATTCGACATAACCACATTTGAGCAGGAATTGATTTGTTGGAAAATTGTTTTTAGAAAGTTATATTGAAATTGTCGTATTTTCGATTCGATTAATGATCTATTTGGTATCTTGTATGTGTTTTTCCATTCTGTTTCAGCTTTGTCTGTCTTGTTTTGTTAATTGTGTTCCAGACATGTGTTATATATTATTATTCCAGAGGTCTCCATTTAGCTTACTGACTTGGTTTTTGTTTTGTTTTAAATGTACTTTAGTCCAGCATAGGATTACATCTTTAAGAACATTGTTTTTGATATTGTGTTTAATCACTTTTTTTGACATGTTACTCTCGACCAATAGTTCGCCACCAAATTTGTTTAATTCTGTTGTATAAACATGTTTCCAGTTTCCTTTATATTGATCATCAATTAATATTGTTTCCCATCCGCACTTTAAACTATAAATAAAATAATTTAGGTCTACCATTTTCAGACCCCCGTTTTCGTAGTTTTGTGGTATAACAGTTCTACTAATTTTGTCGGGTTTATTATTTTATAGAAAGGTGTAACGTGATTTACTTATATCATTTATAATATTTTGTGGTGGATTTTCTAAAACTGTAAGAGGATGTATTAATTTTGGTAGGGCATATGTTTTTATAACTTTTATTTTTTCTAGTAAAGTAAGGTTATATTTTGGCCATTGTTTTAGAGTAGACTTCATTTTTTCTATTTGTTTTGGTAAGTTAATTTGAATCCGCTTGTCATCAATTGTTAATAATATACCGAGTGTCGTTGCTTATGTCGAAGTCCAATTGAATGGTTTCATTTTACAATAAATTCGATTGGTACGCTTTAAAGGTCCAACTCGTAATACTGTAGACTTCTTTGTGTTTAGTTTGAGACCAGAAACATTACTGAATTTGTCTATGTTATCAATGAGTTCAGCGAAATACACATGTACATGTACTTGTCATTGTCTGCCTTTAGTGCAAACGTGGCATCGTCAACAAGCATTGTATCTTTTATGTCATCACCTGCGTTAGTGATTCCTAGTATGTTGTTGTTGTTTCTCACCGATATTGATAGAAGTTCGATTGACATTATAAACAAATAGGGTCATAATGGACATCCTTGTCTTACTCCTCGCTCTAGTTAAAAAAAATCGGACATAAACCCGTTATTTGTTATGCACATTTGCATATCATTGTAAAATGTATATATCCATTGTTTAAACGATTCTCCAAAGTTGAAATAGTCAAGTGTGTTGTAGATAAAATGATGGTCTATACTGTCGAAGGCTTTTTCGAAGTCTGCAAAGAATAGTATCCCTAATTGTTTGGCGGAAATTGATAAGTCCAATAAGTCATAAATTGTTCTTATATTTTCACCTATATACCTATTTTTCACAAAACCCGTTTGTGAATTTTGTATAATTGATTCCAAAACTCGGTTGGCTATGGCTTTTTTAGCTATTTTGTTGTCAATATTTAGCAATGAAATAGGTCTCCAATTATTTAAATTCATAAGATCTTTATCTTGCTTAGGTAGCAGAGTTATAATACTTTTTTGTAGTTGAGTTAGTTGTTTAGTTTGATATGAGAAGTTTAGTGAGTTCACCAAGAATTGTTTAATATCCTTCCAAAATATTCTATAAAACTCAGCAGTAAGTCCATCTGACCCAGGGCTTTTATTCTTTTGCATTTTATACAAAGCGGTTGCACATTCCTTTTCTGTCAGTTTGCCTTCACATAAGAGTTTTTGAACTTCGTTTAGTTTGTTTGAGGGGTTTAGAAAAAGGAGTCATCTTGAATTAAATTTTCCCTTCGATGTAATTTTTGAAAGAACACTTTGCTTTCTTGTAATATAGTTTGTTGATTTTCGATGATTTTATTATCAATTGATAGACGCCAAATAAGTTTTTCTTTCGTTTCCTTTTATTTCTAAATTGGAAAAACATTTTGTATTTTTGTCCATTCCATCAATGTATTCCGCTCTTGATCTAATAAGATAACATTCAGTTGTTTGCTTTATATGCTTTTCTAATTCGCTTGTTTTACTTTGTAGTTCATCCTTTAATGCTATTAGGTTTGGTTGCTGAGAGATTAAAGTTCTTAAACTTTATATTTGTTTTGTTAGATCTTTTCCAGATATGGCTTGGTCTTTCTTCTTATTTTTGCAGTATTGTTTGGATGTATTTCGTATTGTTCCATTAATTATTTCCCAGAGAGTATTCGGGTTAGAATTTATGTTCAGTTCCGATGTTTCTTGTATTGTGTGTCTTATTTGTGCTTGATAGAGTTCTTCTAAGATTACTGAGTTATTTAATTTATATATACGTGGTCCTTTTTTATTTTCAGATATACTAAATAGTAAGCTAAGTCGTTGCTATTATATATAATAATGTATTCGTGTGAATAGTAAATAATAATAGTAAACAACTTTGCCTATATAAAATGATATGAATAAATCGGACAGGGAAGACAGCATTCGATTTTCCAGACCAAGACTGAAAATAATAACAATATAACACATCAATACTACATGGAGTAAGGAACTTAAAGTAATCAATTTACGTTTTATGATAGGTAATGATACTTAACTTTTTTTCAGCATGATATTCAGTAATCGATAACGTTCATTGCGAATAAAGTGAATATATACACATGTATACACTAATGCGCTTAAAGTTCTTTCGCGTTGCAACAGTTAGACACACATAACCTTTTGTCCAAAAATCTAAAATTTCAGACGCTTGCACGATGATACCGAGTGATACGATTTTTATGTATTAAAACAGTAACATTTCAGGAAACGAAATAACAAGCAGGATAAGGTGGTGGAAGCAAGTTATGTTAACACAGAATTCCAACCAGAAACTCCTGATCTACAGGAGGACGCACAGACGCCTAACGGTATGTATATAAAAAAAATTATACAACTCAACTAAATGTAAAAACAATAATCATGAAGTGTCGTACCCATTTCTGAACTTTAACTGATCACAATGGAAACGCGATGAGGGAAACACAGGGTAACTGTGAAATATCAATGCTTTATTGTTAATGTTTGTGTCTGTAATAATATAACTGTCTTTGTTTTCCGAGTTTGTTCTTTTCCGTACCGTTTGTGCCATGTCGTGTTTGTTGATTGTTGTCTACATTCTGTACCAAAAAAGGTACAGTACAGATCTCGCGCATTTTGCCAAATTCGCGATGCGTCTGTGGGTAATTTTGTAGGCGAATCGCGGCAATCGTGTCGGCAATCGCGAGAACGCACGGGTCATTAAAAAAGCTTTAATCGATACAATCGCGCGCGATCGCATTAGTCGCCGCGTTCCACTCAGTTTACAGGTAAGTATATTGTAATAGGGCACTAGGAAATTGCTCAACCATCAAATTTTTCAGTTGCATAATTTCGACCCGAAAACATTATTTTAAACTTTATGAAATGGAAAAGGTACAAATGTATACACTTTTGAGATTTATGAGGATTTTGTAACATTACCACACCTCCTGTCCTCAAAAAGTCAATAACATTAAACGCATAATGGCCAAAAAGCGTGGTTTTTAAGCAGATTCGTGAAGTGCTAAGTACTTGTTTTGCAGATTTTAGAAAAGTAACTCTTTTTTTTCAAAACTTTGTCACGATGGAACATGTTATTCATCCGTTTACCCTTAGGCACCGGGAACTTGTATTGCCGGTCCTCTAATGGTAATGAAAAAGGCAGACAAAGTCCTTGGTTCATGAAGTCTCCTTATTGCTATATTCGCCTTTTGACCAGAATTCGGGTCATTTTCAAGGGTGTTCCTATCCTCAACAAAAGTTATTTTCTATTTACAAACTGTTCGATATAACAATGAACCATCTATTTACACACTAAGAATTTCGTTTTTAAAATTGATGAACTATATTATACACAGCTCATTTTTAGGCTAACTTTAATCAAGTTTTGTCGGCCATGATTTTTCCTAGTGTCTACGAGTGGCACATTTTAACTTCCTATTAAACTACAATAAAAGACGAAACCCTAAATGAAAGAGGTACCAATCTAAAGCTAATGAATAGATTTATCGATTTTTGTAAACCGTAAACCGTTGGGGCGGAACAATGTCGAGATATACCTGCAAAGACAATACATGTAGAACGGCCCTCGTACAACTGTATAATAAACAACGATAAATTGGGCATAGAAGGAGTCAATTTTTTATTTAATTAACAGTACATTGTAACAACCTTTATCGTAAGCTCGATTTTAAAAGTATACGTTTTATTGTTGATGTTAATTATTTGTTGCGATTACCACAATGGGAGGAATGAAAGCTTAATGTTTATTGATAAATTTCAAAACGTAATTATCAGTCTTATTGTCGACGTTTATCAATTGTCTCATTTAACGACGACAGGAATGAAATTCAAACATTGCTGATTGTGAGAGTAATATATTCAGTTATTTATCATCAATATCGGGATGCTTTTATATTAAATAAATTACAATTAAATGAAATTATGAAAGCATGCATGCGCGCTTGAACGTTTTTCATAGATTGACCATTCACTTTTTTGCTCGACCTGAGCAGGGTTACCCAGTGTAAAGTACACTAAAGTATACCAACACGGTCATAAGTCAATGAGAAATGGAACACCTTCAATAAGGATGATTGAAACACTATACCAATAACTAATATCCACTAATATGCAGCATTGTACATTGTATGAAAACATACAGTAAAAAATGAGTTTTCCGCCTTCCTTGCTTCGTTACATGTACCATGGTAACAACAATAATAACGTGGTCATACGTCTGATAGAAAATTAATGTAGCACTTCTCAATTGGGATGATTTACAAACCACATGCATACCAGATATCTTAGTCTGTCTAACATACCCTATGTTTAGATAGACAACTCCACAATCTACTCTTTTCTCATGAAATTATTTCCCTTTGCACCCTCAAACATAGGGTCTGTTCAACTTGGTGTTTCAATATCGCCTATATTGTGGCGATTGAACTTATCCTAAGGTCAAACAATTACAGCTGATAATGATCTTGTTATGTGAGTTGGTCAGCCTAGAATATTTATGGTTCTTGACCAGTACTTTAAACATTATGCCCAGCTGTGATAAACCCTCAATTTCTAGGGAATTTCTAGATGTTACAAGATAAGAGAAAGAAACTTTGCTTAGTAGTGAGTGTTGTATAATCTACAAGATGAAAGGAAGAACTATCAGGCCCAGAATATAATTTAACTCAAACTTAAAACATGCAGTTATGTTTTTTGATTGATACAATATTTTATCTGGTCGGGTGGCTTTTTACTCCTTTTTAGCTCATCATAGACTTGGTAAGATATACAATGAAATGGACTCCCGATGCTACAGAAAACGTATTCGCATGAATTTGTACACAGGGGTTGTAGGTTATAAACATAAAAGTATCAATAAATATTGATCATTTTGTACAATGCATGATTACTGACAACTGTTTAAATAATTTTTAAAACAGTCCGTGGAACAGATATAATAATGAGAATTTAAAATAAGTGTTTTTCCTATAGAATGATTTTTTATATGGACGTCCCGCACGGTGTTGCGTCGTGGAAGCGTCACACGGAAAACGTAAAATTTAACGTCAAAATATTCGAACAGTCATTTTCATCGCGTTGTCTTGAAAAAACTACTAAAGTTCATATTTATATATTTTATTTGGTAATTTTACATCAGAAATATTGGTACGTACCAATAAATAAAAATGGTATTATATAATTCAAATTTATTAGTTAAGATGTTTTGACAAAAAGATTTGGGCCATAGAATAAGCATATGGTGTAAAATAAATTTGTAATAATCTATTGTAAAAAATATAAATGGTGAAGAAATAGTTTTCTGTACTTTCTTTGAGTTTCTATTTTTCCTGACGAATAAAAACATGAAACTTGTATCTCCACTCACACATGTGTTGACCGTATGGTCATTTGATTCTTATCTCATTCTGTAGGAGAAATTTGTTGAAGTGTTAAATACTTGTGGTCAGGAAGCTAATGGTGTAACGGTTGTGCTAGGATATCAGATTACAAGAGGCTTACAGAGTTTACCAGACTAGATAATCAAGCCCAAAATAAAATCTAGTGAAAATTGAAAAATGTTATGCTATTTGATTGATAAAATATATTATCTAGTCGGGTGGCCAGACTACAGATATCTACTAGCATGCAGCATTATTTTGAAAATTGTGAAAATATGGTCGAAAAGTAGATTTTTCACTGTTCAATGATTGGTTACCATGGTAACTATCTGAGTAACTTATCCATGCATCATATGAAATTAAAGAGCTGTCCTACATGTATCTGAGATCACTTGATTATTTATTGCCAATATATTAAGAGAATGCCCTACTTTAATCACAATTTTTTGGGAATTCATTATTTGATGTTTTATATAGTATGTATATATCGCTTAAGATTTAAACTTTTTATTAACACCGCACCTGCAAGAAATACTTAAGAAATACGATAAGCGGCTTCTATTTGCACTGTAATAATGGAGAAAACAAAATACTGAGAAATACTGTGAAATTGTTTATATACTGTTGTTGTTGTTATATACATTTAAATTCATTATTTTTATGGTATTGTGAAAACAAATATGATCGTTCTTGAAAGTTAAAACCTATTGATTAAGTTCACACACTCATAATACATATTTTTATTACTGAACATGGAATCAGTTATCAATTTATTAAGCATAGAAATAACATGTTAATTAAATTGTCGCGATAAACGCGGTGATTTTCATTGTCGCTTAATCAGCAGGATTACAAACAAAACCACGAGGAACGTTTCGCGGAGATTCCCTCGCAATGCCGAGGAATTGCGTGACTCCAGCGCTATTCCACTTTGACGTTAATCGCGCAAACGCGCGACATTAAGCAAAAGTCGCGAGAGCTGTACTGTATGAGCAAATCAGACAGGGAAGTAAGCACTCAACTTAACCAGAGTACAGAAATCACAAACACCATAGCACAGCTACATTGAGCTATGCCCACACATTAACCAAAGAAACAATTGAAAGTCACAGCCAAAAAATATGCAGGAAGACACAATTTCAATTAGAAACTATAGAATATCGGTTATTGCATGAGACCGAATGAAACGCAGCCAAGACCCGACCAAATTGCCCAATGCCCCGCTGCAGAGCGACCAAAGCCGTACATGTATTTGATTTTATCTTCTACCGTGTATCCTAACTCTATGTAACTTTGTAACAGTAGCTCAGTTTCAGTTTCAGTTTATTTTTTTATTTTTTGGATAGTAGGCCAGTGGCAATAAAAATTTGGTAATATAGTACTCCGTAAATGACGATAGTAAGGACAAATCAAGACAAAATGGTATTCGTCTTCCACAACATTCATAGAACAAAGTACACACTTCCTATTTTGGCGTTCAATGTTACGAATTCGTCCTTCCTCGATGGCTAATTTATGGGAAGAACAGCGGAGTTTAGTTAGAGACACACGATGCTTGCCATTATTTACAATAGTAAGGTATTTTTCCACAGTGGATAGAACAAACGCAGTCCAAACTGGCAAACTGGTTCAAATCCGGATGAAGGCACATATATATCACTACTTTATTTCAGTAGAAATGAAGAAAATAGAGGCTTAGCCTCGTTGTTGTCATGAATAGAAAGGTATGTTTTTTTACTCCTGTATTATTGTTTTTTTATTGAACATTCATTTTAATCAAACGAAACACCGATTTGTATCTTCCAGACTATGAAGTATTGGGTGCAAGAATCCAAATGGACGAAACAGATTATGATGAGATCAAATAACTAAACAGCAGATACTATACGTACTTTATACCAACTACACAACCGATAATATATGTGCTTGATACCAACTACACAACCGATAATATACGTGCTTTATACCAACTCCACAACCGATAACATACGTGCTTGATACCAACTACACAACCGATAACATACGTGCTTGATACCAACCACACAACCGATAACATACGTGCTTTAAATTCAATAAGTGACGAATTGATTAGTTGAATATGTTGCAGTTGTAGCATTGAATAAATAAAACGTGCACATGAAACACTATAATGACTCTTCACAGTCGATAACATACAGTCCAGTTAAGGTATGAATAGAGTGTCCAATTATAAATGCTGCTACAAACATGAGCAATATAATTCCAATGCAAATCTAAACTCCTGTTCATGCTATGAATGCTATCTAATTGGTACACATAATCGGCTACGTCACTCTCAAAATTTTCTCACTGGACTATGCGTGGCTTATACTCAATAAGTGACAAATGAATAAGTTTATTTGGTTGCAGTTTTAGCATTGAATACGCTTGCACATGAAACACTACACTCATTAAATGTTATAAGTACACCAACAGAGTACATAGCTTTACGTGCAAATAGTCGGTCGGTCGACAAAAAAAGGTGGACCTAGGATTCTAAAAATTTTAGTGGAGTTTATTCATCCTCCACACACGGCCTGATTCAATTTCAAGGTCATTTAGATCAAAGGTAAAAATAAACCATGACCTTTGAACACACAACAATCACTGGCTCACAACATAAGAAATACAGGATCTTAGATCGTAAAACTTTGCAGAGAGGTTGCTTATCATCAGATGTAGGCTACTACTAATTTTGAGGTCAATAGGTCAAAGGTCACGGTCGTGGTGACCTTAGCTACACTAGGCTATTTACTGTTATGAGACGTGTATATTTCGCGAACCTCTCTTGTACGGTCTGACATCGTAATTCTTCCGGTTTTGTATTTTCCTGGTGTGGGTATTGATGGACAATGTGTATGTAACATTTTGAGACTTCGTGCGAAAGTCATTTGTTTTGCACGTGCATGTTGCATAATTTAAAAATTCATGGTTCACTGCTCGCAGCGGGCGAATTACAATCATCGGATCATCGGATATTGCTGCTATACTACCCGCATGAAGACATGCAAAAATGAACATGATATCATGTATAATAAAAAAAGATATACGCATTTCATGTCGGTGTACTTACAACATTTCACAAGTGTATAATAATATTGATTTTAGGGTAAGGTCTAGTTTGGAAACAATAGTATGTAGTTTTCACTTAATTAATATGTATTGTATTTTATCATATCACATTTCCCATTTATGATTGTATTGTATTGTCGGCCGGAGGCCTTTCATAACATTGCATAAATCTTGAAACTTGAACCCGTCCCATATCACATTTTCTTAAAATAAAACTCACAAATTACATTCCATATACAAAAATGTATCTTATTTAGTGTCCTAAGATATTAGGATTAGATAATTGCTGATCATTGATAACCTAGTCACTATTGCTGCATTGTGTGTAAATTGATTTACTATATACATATTTGCATATCGAGTGGTGTTGCCTACAAGACCAGCGTACATGCCCTTCTTTGATAGCAGGCAGTTACGACAGTTTTATTTGCAAAACTTCAATGTATACATGTACGAGGGGTGTTCCAGAAATAATAGGACCTTTCTCATAACTCATTACTTAACAATTACAATTTAATGAAATTGTTACATATATGCATAGCATTGTACGTATGCTCTATATAATGGTAGCAACATAATTTCGTTTTTGCTGATGATGTTCATACAGAGCGTCGTAATAGAAACCATGTTACGCCAAGGCGGGTCACACTATTATTTGTCATTACCAGCCTTATTAAAATGTGAATATCTCATAACCTCTTGATAAATATTAACGCCTAATTGTATGGCATTACGTCGATGACTTGGAAATTCGCATGCAAAGGTTCGCAGAAATCGGTCTGTGTTTGTTATCGTAAGTCAGTAATCAAGTGTATGTAACCACGCGCGTCATGGATGAAAATGACGTCAACGGTGATAAACAGAAACTGCGCGATTGTCAAAAAATGGTATACATTGGGAAAACCAACAGTGCTAACCAAATGAAAGGATGAAATACGTAGAATATAGTGTCATTAAGCAGCCACTGGTGTTCTGTTGACTCAAATTGTTTACAGATCGCAGATTTATGAACTTACAAATAAGCACAGGTGAGGTCATAGAACTTTAAGTTGACGTTAATAAACACTGTTAATAAACTGATAGACGCTCCAAGGTTTGAGCCAGTTCCTAACATCATTGCAACGCATATTTGAGAACCGTGGCACGGAAACACATTTAAACAGTCGGAACAGTGGTATTAGATATGTTCAGAAAGTCAAAATCACTATAAACAAAAATATTAAATGTTTCTTAATGCTTTAAAATACTGTGCTTGAAATGCGACGTCATAATAACGTCACGGTGCGACCCGTCTCCCTGGTACAAAGTATACTTAATGTTTAATAAATTTCTCATTTTTCAACCAATTTATTTGATATTTCGCATATGTGTCAGTGAAAGATCAAAATTTAATTATAGACAATTCGTGTTCTTAATTTCTGATTTACTGTGCTGCTATGAAAAAAGTGCTATTAATTGTGGAACACCCCAAGTATAATGATTAAACAGATCTGCATTATATAATGTTTCTTAATGATAGCAGTTGAGCGGTGACTCATTCAGCAATGTGTCTTACGCCACTACAGCATTATTGTCTTTATCTACTGTGCATGTTGTTGTACACTTCTGTTCGTAGTTTTGGTTTCGCGTTACATTTCATTAAATACAAATAACTTGCTTTTTATATTGTTCCATTTTCACTGTGTATTTATAACTAATGTGTGCAAAGCTGATGAAGATGATTATTTGTGTTTTCTGATTTTGTAATGTTCGTCATCGGTTTGATGCATTTTACAGCATGTACGAGTAAGGTATGTGTTATCGCTACATTGTAGGTGTGTACTCGTTTATTCTAACACTGTATTTTTCGTCTTGTAACAATATAGGACTGTGCCGTGATTAAAGTTCCGATATATAACGGTTCAAACCCGTTCTTCTTTCGATTGTTCTTACTTCTGTTATTACCTTCTCGTATTATAAGCACTTTTTATGAATGGAATTTACGTTTAGTTTATCCTATGACGTCATGAATCACATGTCGTTTATTTGGCGTCAACGTAAACGAGACGTTGTGCGTACTTTTATTTTCGTAGCGTTCTTTCTTAATTCATTTAGTTATATCCGTATTCTTGCAACAGCAATTGCATTTATCGATTCATTTCTGTTTTTATGAAATGCATAGTTTGAATTGAGCTCTGGTTATGCGTTAGATAAAATGAAATGAGCAAAAACGACATTCCAGGGGTGGAGGTTTCATACTTTAATCAGCGAAAGTTGTCTATAGCAACACGGCAAACGTATCTCGCAGCAATAAAAATGGGTTCGTATGAAATTGCACTTATTACACGTGTTAGAATGCAAATAGATGTTAGTTTTCCGTCATATACCGGCCAATACACTAGTCGAATGTACTAAGTACACACTTTTTTCTGCAGAAGTATAACACCGATTAGTGACTCAAATATACCATTGGAATCATGGACCTATTTTCTATCCTATGCAGTAAATTATTAAACTATTAAATATAATAACAATGTTTTACAAAAAGACCATTTTTTTATTTCATAGCTGAAAACAATATAGTCGCACACCAATATATGACATGACTATCATATGCGGAATGACATCCTGACATCTCCGATGCACTGAAATGACACAGTTGTACGGAAATTGTTGCCGGAGTGTCATTTTTGTACAAAGTCGGTAATAATGTATAGTATGATACCTCGGTTGGCGTACACGTGGGGGATAACATGGGAAAAGAATATTGCCCGGGGTTGTTGGCTAAATGCCCGGCAAACCTGACATTATAAATACATTAATCAAAATCAAAGTCAGTGTGATAACAGTGTGTTCGTATCATTCAAAATACATGATTCCCCGGACAAAAATTTTGTTGCTAATTTGAAGTTGTAATTTGGATGTCAAATGCCAATTTGACGTCACTGTCATGCTAAATGTTAAGTTGCTCCACACAAAGAAATGGACATATCCTGTTTGATTTAACGATTAAACATTATTTCGAGACCCCTTCAAAATATAACTATCTGTCGGAAATTGTAACAAACTTATTTTGACGCATTTAATGATTACAGATTTGAGACGTGTCACTAGAAACATTTTTTTCGTGAATTCAATGCATATGACATAATGAAACAATATTGCATGGTTAAAAAGCTCTAAATAGACAATTATTGAATATAATCTTACCAGGTTTATTGGCGTGGCATTTTCGAGCATTCTTATCACACGTACACGGTGATTAATAACATCCGCACTGTATATATTATGGAATATCTTTATGGCTTTATGTTTGGGTGTTGTTTATTAAACGCGTATGAAATAATTTGAACCAAAATTCACATATTTGAGTAGAGAAAAATAGGCATTTGTCATTTACGTCATGTATCAATGATTTCTCTGTAAATATAGATGTTTCATATTCCGTGTTATAGGCAATCGACCGAATATGGTATCTATAAAGTTCTACTGAGTTTAGATGATTTATTCTGGTTCTAAAAGTATGTACTTAGAACATTCGTCAAGTGTATATCCTGGTTTATCGCTCACAAGCATAGTTATTCGTTCAGGTCTGCGGCCTTAATGATTAATTTGCATGCATATGAACTGCAAACCGTGATATATTGGCCGCTATATCACGGAAAACTAAGATATATTTTCAATTTTTATTGCGGGAAATGAAATTATAAAACATTTTTTAGAAGTTTATTTATGAAGAATTTGGCATATAAATGTAACCAATATTATTTGATAAGCAAATGTTTTTAGTTTTTTCCCTTTGTTGTTTTTGTTCTATCATGTCTTTGAACAGAACAATTGTATCCATTTCCTATAATAAGTTAAGAACAGTACTTGATAAAAATGATTAATGTAGCATTGAAATAAATAATTGGCACGTCGGTAAAATATGAATTACACGGATCAAACCAGAATGTCATCGGTGCAAAATATGAATGGTATAGTAATACTACATATCATTGTTTTGTTTTATTTCATATTTCCACATAACGCTGGCTTAGAATGATACATTTTCAAATTCTGCTTCACAATGAGCTCTGATAAGCATATTTACATAAAAACCAAAACTTGTCATATTGACGAAAATGAAGTTTTAAACTTGGTTTTTTTCGGTGGGGGATTGGACTTTTAAATGTTTTTTTTTGGCTTATGTGAGGGCATTGCTCAGTGCAGTTGTTGTCTGGTGTTTCTGATATTTGTGCTTAGGTTGAATACAACCTTCCAAGTCTGATTTCCTCATACCTTTTTTAAAACATCTTGTGAAACGATAAGCAAAAATAAAATTCGGACATGTTTTGCTAGTTTTCTCAAAAAATTGATTTTGTTCTTACGACCTTCTTGTTCTAAGCCTGCGATGTGTACATTTATGATGTTACATATTTGCATTATGCATGATCTTAATTTTATAATAATAGTATCAATAAATAATAATAAGTAAATTTAATGTTCTTGTTCATTACGCTTGGTGAGTGCTTTTTCATTGTCTTCATCATTCATAATTAATTAACATGATTATTTATATATTAGATCACAATGTTTTTGTTAAACAAAACTGACATATTTGCCTCCTACATGTAGAATGCCAGTTTCGGAATGGTATGCCACATTGGTCATGTTCGTAACTTCGTATGTTTATACAATTGATATAAGCAGCTATTTGCTTTAAGTTGTTTTCAAGTGGTATATAATTTACTGTTGCCATATATACCAGTACGCGTACTTGGTAACAAAAATGAAGTTACCAAATTTCTTGGGCTCTTTTCAGCTCAAGCACCCTTTGACATGTTAACTTCCCTGATCATTGGACTGCAAATGAAAACCTACGTTCTTGTTTCCCTGGTGAGGTTATTTCACGCCTGTGGGTGTGGCAGCCAACATCGATCAGCGGTGTCCAGGAATATACACTGCACTCTATTTTACGCCTGGGTAGAGTGGAGGGTATGGGTCTTGCTCAGAGCAATTGACTAGTGGTCCAGACGGGAGTAGAACCGGGGACCTCTTGATCCCGGAGCGCGCACCCTACCTCTAGGCTACCCGACCATGTTAAGTAGCAGCAGCAGGCTGCAGACAGATCAACAAAATACATAAAACTATTACTGACGCTACATTCAAAATCTGCTATAGTTTTTAAATATTTCTTCTTGTGCATGCAATACATTATTTCATGACTTTGCACTATCATACAATGATAAAATAAAAGTGAAAAAAGAGGCTGATACAATCTCATTTAACACAGACTATTATTACGTTCCATTACTGTGTGCTGATACATGACCTGACGACACTCCGTATGGGGTCATGGCGATATGAACTTACGTCATCCAATCAAAACGATTATTTATCAAATCTGTAAGTGTGGCGACAACATGCAGCGTTTTTGTACTTCAGAGAGTTCATTTGCAAATTGAATTTTTTCATATCTCTAGGAGATGTAAGGATATTTTATGAGATTGAGGATGACAGTTACTCAAAAATGCACACGTCTTTGCCAATTATGTCTAATCAGACTAACTGAAACTACCACCAGGTGTATTGTAGAACACATAACGTCACGACGTTTGTTTTTTGTAGGTTAGAACTACTTATTTGTCGTTATTATACAGTGTCGACTTAGAGTTGCAATTGTGTCTATAATGTGCATTCATAATTTACCATTATGTCTTTATGCCAGGGTTTAAATATGCTGCAGTGATTAACTGTTCATATTGTCGCTTAGGTTGGCGTTGTTATAAAGTATGTATAAGTTAAATCAAAGAAGTAATTAAAGATCTCCTCCGTGACATGCTCGTGAATTCATTAACAATAAGACTATTGTCTGTAGCGTTTAACGTAGTGGTGTCCATTCATTGTATCCTGATTTGTCGACGATATTATACAAATGTAAGGTTGTGTAATTATATAAACTTAAAAGGTACAATTAACTTCCATATACTTTTAAAGGCATTTCTCGGATCGAACATAAATTGATAAGACGGCTAAATGTAAATACTTGTAGAAGTTTGGAATAAGATTGTAGGTGTGAGGTAAGATATTTGAATGTATTAATACTGTTACAATGTAGTACATGTATCCAATTAATTAGTGTTAATTTATGCATTAAGTCGATCATGAACTGATATTCTTCTCGACCTCTTTCGTCACTTTTAGAGATATTAACGTCATAATGATTATTAGCCGTATGAACTCAGTTGCCATTTTGTTACCGATAACCGATCAATGGAATACAAGTACCGGATGTTTTGTAACTAGAATTCAACTTGTGGACTGGTGATACCTATTGTGATATATACGGATATACGTCCGATCAATATGATACAATGTACATAGATGTACTGATTGCATTTATTGTAGAGCACGTAGAGATACAAATTGGAATATCTCAAATATCCACATGTCTGAAAACCCGACATTACAACCGAAGCCTGTATTGGTTAGGCTTCCACATATGCTAAGTATGTAAATGTCAATATACGTTAATTACAAATTTTGCGCACGTTTATTATTATTAAAACGTTAATAGCTGTCTTTCCAAATTAAGTATTTGTAAATACCATTTAGATCTTTCACTTATAAATGCGTCCAAACAAATCAATATAGGTGGGATGGTCCTCCATAAAAAAAATTAAAACCAGTACATGGTACTTATTCACGATCAAGGAATTTTAGAAAACTTTCATTTATTCTGGTCTCGAGGTGGTTATGCCTCATGTGGTCACCGTTTGGGCATGGTCTTGTGCGGTTCGGTAGCATGACATCGGGGCCTTGGGAACTTGGTCGAGTATTGATGTGTTTCATTCGGTCTCATGCAATAACCGCTATTCTATAATTTTGGGGGATATCCTGCATTTTGTTCGACTGGAACTTGGAATTTTTATTGTTTCTTTGGTGAATGTGTGGACATTGCACAGTATGGTTTTGTTGTTACCTTTCCTGTCTGATTTCCTCATACCTCGTTTGTTATAGAGGGTATAAAAAGAAACCTCCACAGTTGATATTTGATTTAATTAAGCGAGTTTATCAGAATAGTTCGACCCTAGATGGAATACTTTACAGATTGCCGGAAACGTTATATTTTATAAACACCAAAGTCTGGATATGATTGACACACAAACCTTGTATGATAAATGTATGTATAAATTATATATACCTCGAATATTATATATGCCAGAAAAATGCATTAATATATTATATTTATTGCATTTTTCAGTACATGTACAATACAATCATAGTCGTTTGATTTTTTCAGATAGAACCAGATGCTTGTAATTTAGTACTCAGAATGAATGATCTAAACCATGTTTTACTACTTTTGTTGATGTGCCGTTGTCTCCTCCGTAAGTAATATAGGATCCATCATGAGTTGTCATTGGGGATCAACATCTTTAAACGATTCTAGAAAACACGTGACGAGTTTAAGAAAATATTGATATCAGTGGCAACGAATGAGGGGTCATTTCTATCACATTACCATAGTTTTCGGGTCAAAACATCAGAAATAACAATTAAAAACCGGTGGCTTTACGTTTTTGGACCAAAAAAGCTGTTGGCGTCAAGAATTTGTTATCACACTCATTGGAGAAGGATGTTCCATAGTTTGATCACACATAGAATATCGCGTTATTTATGTGGTAAATTTGTATACTTGTATATTGATTGCATTATAGGGTATGTAATACCCAGCAAAGCTGGCTATCGAAAATACCCATACCAATAATGTGCGTGTGCGTATCTCTGTCCAGTCTCTGCAGGTACTAATGCTTTCAGAAAAAGTTATTTCCGGTCAAAAAATTCTTCATCTCGAAACGGTTGAGTCCAAATGTTTTCTTTTGTATTCTTAAACCTTTAAAACATATTCTATATAATGAAAAACACATTGAATCAACAAAGGGGAATAAAAACTCCGAGGAGCGGAGCGACGAATTTTAGACCGTTCCATTTTTCAAAACAAAACAAAAACATCGTGTGCTGCAGTTTACTTTAGCAAACTTTAAACGTTAAGTAACCAAAACGATGAAGTTCTATATGAAAGAGAATATCCGCCAGTTCACTCATGATGCTATTTGATATTTCAACAGGCTAATTTATGTTACATGTTTCTTTTCAAATTTGCATTTTCCCGTTTTTATGTAAATTAGTAAGATAGTATGTACCCAGATTATATGTTAACACCGCTGTTGTTAACGGGTTTCTTTTTTGATAATTCAATTATGATAAATTATATGCAAATATTATAATTACAGTTCAATATCAAATGTTCTAACTTTCTTAATAGTATGTAAACAATTCAGTTATTAGAAATAAAATGTAAACATTTTAATTAAAAGTGAGTATTGTTTTACTTCTGTAAAATTAAATTTCTTATTACACTTAATTGAACAGGTGTAATAAAACTTCGATTGTCGTCACAATAATTATTGGATAATAATAGTCGCCACGAAAGATAATCGTGATCGTACTAATGTTGATGTTGTCATAATATGAAGCCAGGAACCAGTCTGTATTTTGACGACAGAGGTCGCTGTAATTATAATAGACGCTCCCCCGGCGGTGTTGATTTTCAATATACCTCGAGAAAAAATACCGATACCGCTTAAATCGTCAAACAACAACACTTGAACAAAAAAAACCAATGGGGCCACATTCCCTAAAAGGCCGCTATACAGAGGTGGAAACGACCGCATTATTGATAAGTTTTACATGCAATTTCACTATGAACATACCTATATACGTCCGTGTTCGAGCCTCAGTAGCGGTCACCCTAAGGTTGACCATAGGTATTGGAGACCCTGGTTCAACTCACAGCACAATTAGCTACCCGTGTATACCCGGTCTTATGGAGTCAAATTCCCTAATAAGGCCGCTAAACAGAGGTAGAAATGACCAGACATATCAGTTTTCTTGAAACCTACCGATATACGTCCGTGCCAGAGTCTCTGTAGCGGTCACTCGAAGGTTGACCGGTGGTATTGGGGCCCCTGATTCTACTTCAAGCACCGTGTATACCCGGTCTGTTGGGGTCACATTCCCTAATAAGGCCGCTATACAGAGGAGGAAACGACCGCATAATTTATTAGTTTTCCATCCAATTTTCGCTATGAACATACTGATATACATCCGTGTTCGAGCCTCTTTAGCAGTCATCCTACGGTTGACGAGTGGTATTGGAGACCCTGGTTCAACTGCCAGCACCATTATCTACCCGTGTATATCCGGTCTTTTGTGGTCACATTCCCTAATAAATCCGCTATACAGAGGTCGAATTGGCCGCATGTAAGTTCCAAGTTGTTCTTCTTTCCTATCGATATGTATACATGTACGTCCGTGTTCGAGCCATTGCAGCGGTTACCCTACGGTTGACCGGTGATGTTGGCGACCCTGGTTTTACTCCCGTCACTTTCAGTTACCCATGTACAACCGGTCTTATGGGGTTACATTCCCTAACTAACAAGGCTGCTATGCAGAGGTCAAAACTGTAACGCGTCGCTGTAACACGGGTCTTTTTTCCATAATATAAAATGTTGACAACACCGGTTCGGGGAGCCGTTATTATTTTTACTTTATTGATCAGTTATCCCCCTTTAATTAAAAGGGCCAATTCTAGCGCAAAGAATTCAACTTTCAACAAATTTGCTTCACGTGATTTGTAAAACAAGATCTGCTGTTTGAAACTAATATACATCATAGATATATAAAATATATCATCACAGATTGTAAATACGGAAATGTTATTCGTGAATATAAACTATAGATCTATCAAAATAAAACTGGAACACAAAAATACAAACTAAATGCCTGCTTGTAATTAAAATATTTGCATACGAAGTCTAATTTTTAAATCATAACTTAAAAGCTGAAATATCCTTAGGAAAGTTGGGATATTAAACACTTATTTGTGATGAAATTCTTTGTAGTCTTATTATTAAATTACACAACGAGCGTTTTAATATACACAACCAAATTAACATATTAAACACTTAATTACAATGAAAAACATCTTCATATGAAGTGTCACATTTGAATTATAAAAAGATCATTAAAACAGTGGTCAACACACCAACATTAGTGTTATAACTAAAATAACAACGTACAATTACGCTTAACTCGGAAAATGCAATTCTAAAAAGACACTTGAAAAAGGAATTAGCCTGTTGAAATATCAAATATCATAATGAGTGAACTGGCGAATATTCCCTTCCATAGTTCTATAACATATTTCTTTATATGGATTGATTCCGGATTAAGCGTCAACCAGGTTGAGCACTTCAAAGTTGTTGTAAATTTGCTTAGATCGAAATTGGAAAGAGGGTCGCGAAATCATGTTCCGATATAGCTGAGAGTCCGAGAGTCTACACACTCACTGTATGCAAGCTGCGAAGCACACTTGTGTGATATTTGTTGTGGGTCTAGATCTTGTAAATATACACATGGGCCCCATCAAAGGCGTTTTTGCTTTTGCAATATATTCGATTTTCCAAGCGGATAGGACTACAGTATGGATAAAAGACAAATATGGTCCGGTAGGCCTGGGAGGCTGGAAGTTATCTAAATTCCTGGACAAAATAAAACATCTTATAGTAGGCCTACACTTTTACAGTACAGTTTAGGTTTGTCGTAGATTTTATTGATTTTGAATCAAAGTATGACAATTTGAATGCATTGACTTGATTTGTACAATGATTGCATACATTTTCATCTCGATTGGATAAAGTCCATTGCAGCTGGAGCCCGTGTGTATATATACAAACATAGTCTAGCTGTTAACTAATATTTATTAAATACCCATTTAGGCGCTGCCTTAGTTCATATTAATACGTAATGATTCGAAAAGTTGGTTTATTTATTATTTATACAAGGCCATCATTGCGTGTAGTTGCAGAAAAATAAATCCTATGCGCGCCAAAGTGTTGTCTGTCATAAATCATAAGTCATTATTCGCTCTTGTATATCAATAACAAAGGTGCATTTAATGTTGACGTGAAACATAGACTAATATTTATGCCAAAATATAGTACGTGTATTAACTATTATGTAATCCAGTATGTAAACGTGCGCTATATACAAGCATTGTTTCAATTGGACTCAGATATATTAAGAAGTTTGTGTTAACATTTTAGTTGTATCAGCAATAGAACCAGGATGTGAAAATTGTGGATGCTGTGTAGATAAAGAGTGTGCAAGTACGGGAGTTTGTCCACACGGATGCATTGATGGTATTGGGGGGAATAAATGCTACAACAAATGTCCGGATGATTGTGTCACATGTGAACAAGTAAAAGCCAAAAGCTGTGCAACATGCGAGACCGGAAAGTATTTGTCCACTGTCACTAGGAATACTGATCGAGGTACAAAGACATTTCAGGGTTGTGTGGATTGTCCAGAAACTTGCACAACCTGTACATCAGAAAGTAGTTGTCAGGAATGCAATAATCGGTACTACAGTACTGGACAATTTAACGACTGTTCCAAAAAATGTCCTACTAATTGTAAGAAATGTACATCACCCACCAACTGTCAGGAATGTTACACTCCGTTCTACAACCAAGGAACCACCACAGACTGCTCCCTGCCATGCCCAGAGAATTGTATTTGCTCATCGCCCGGTATTTGTTCATCATGTCAAGATGGTTTCTTCAACGTAAACCAACAGTGTATCAGTCCTTGTCCAGATTCATGCAAGGTCTGCTCAGATCAAAACACATGCCAATCATGCAAAGACGGCTATTATAACAAAATAAAATTGTTGAGCAATAACGCCGTTACTAATTGTTCGCTTTCGTGCAGAAAGACTTGCTTCCAATGTACGTCGTATGATGTATGCACCAAATGTAAACAGGGACACTATGGTTCATACTGCCAACACAACTGCTCCATTGGGTGTAACAGTGGTGAATGTGCTACAACCGATGGGTCGTGCGAGTGCAAGGAGGGATTTTCTGGCAGTCTTTGTGATGATTGTGTGCCTGGCAGACACGGTGAACTGTGTGACACTCAGTGTGTTGATGCATGTAAGGTAGGGTGTTTCATTTTTTGAAAATTTTCTCCGATCAAAAACCTTTTTTGCCCAACTGTGACCCTCCTCAAACAATGCATATGTACAAAATTTCAGCTAAATTGGTCAATGGGAACACCTTGCCCTTCCGACTCGAACTTTCGACCCAAGAGGGTCTTAGATCCTCTTTCGGATTATTTCATATTTTTTCAAACTTGTACAAACTATGTGATGTTGCATATCATTTTGAAGGGAATGATCAGAGGAACAATGCTGTAAAAGAATTCAAAAGATTAAATAAGTTTATAAAGAGTTAAGGCCCTTTGCAAATTATAAAAAATCGGCTTTTTAACCAATTTTCACGACATATGTTTAGATTTGAAGTAGATTAAAATATAGTACATGTACTTAAGCATATCCATTGAGTAAGAAGGCACATTCAATTGGACATAATGATATAAAACAACTTTTTTAGTTATTAGTTGTATCCACTGTTTAATCACACACGATACTTGTATAATTATTTATCATAATTATTAGGGTACATGTATCTTCCATTATGTTCTTGCTAAATTCAGTGATTTTCACTCTACAGCAGTCAAACTATGATAAATGCGTCCAGTGTGGGTCCCATTTGTTGCAGTATTTGCATAGTTCTGAATGTTCTTTACCCCCACCCACTCACACCCATCCCCTTTCAGCATTGATATTTACAAACAATTCAAGTCCACTATAAACAGTATCATTTCGTTTCTGCTAGAATCTGTCCTAGCATTTGATAATGTTCCATATAATAGCCTGCTTCTAAAGATAAAGCACTATTATATCAGAAACAAGACTCTTATATCAGGATCAAGTCATGACTACCGGTCAACGTATGGAGCATAGTCGAACAATGCAAATCTGAAATGTCTGAGTGTCACATGGGTCTGTTTACGCCCACAACTATTTCTGGTCTACATAAACGATATCTTCAAAGCTGTTGCCATACATCCCTAGCCACGACGACACCAATCTCCTCCAGGGAGACCTTACAAAGTTACACTCTTGGCGATCCTGTAAATGGAAAATGAGCTTCTATCCAACAAAATGTGTATAATTACATCTACGAGAGCCAAGCTTGATGAAACCACATTGTTACTAAATGTGAGGCCATCAAGTGTCTAGGAATGACACTAGCATTCAAATAAATGGAGCTTGGGCACATATGTTTGCGAAATTGCTAACAATGGCAACCAAATTGCGGGATATGATTCCTTGGTCAGAACATGCCAAAATGAAAATCAGAATTGTAGACATTTGTTTACAAAACAATAGCCATGCCCACAACAAACGCACGCAGCAACTTGTATCACTAACGACTATTCAACGAAAACCCCTGTATGCGCCACGACGATACTAAAGGACACTCAGGGCACTTCTGAAGAGTCGTCGAAAACAAGCCAGGTAACATATCCTTCTTGATATTAACCGAAGACTTGTTGACATTCAGTCAAGCTAGCTACTGAAATCTGAAGATTCAAACACAAGAAATGTTTCCGGGAGCGCCCCCATAACATGATCATAGATGAATGAATCTCATTCATCTATAGACCAGCTGAAGGCGAGAACAAGATTGTAACAAAGGTTGCTATATTGAACAACTACTCAAAGCCTGATTCATTTTGCAACATGATCAACTGAATGTGATTTCAATCAGTTTTCAAGGAGCAAATCTGAAACTGATTTCTGTCTGACATTTGTGTACATGTTTCACTGAGCTTTACACTGTCCATTTAATTCGGAGGACTCTCTTATTCTGATCTTTATCTAGAAGACGAAGAAGTGTTTGAAGTTACAGCCGATCCAAATCCCATTGCTGAGAAGGCATTGTTAGTCAGTCACTTCAATTTTGTAACAGGTGAAAGAGTTAGCCATGAGCTTGGTCCTAACTAATCCATTGCAAGATCATCTATCATCAGGGGTAGTTGCTCTTTCCCGATGCAAACTTTTTGGTTTTCAAATAGCAGTGGCTCCTCACCTTCGCTCTTTCTGTTGCTTTCACATTCGCTCTGCCTGTTGGTTCCTGCCTATGAGGAACGGCGGGACATAAATAACTATGCAAATACTGCAGAGCGGAAGCGTATCATTATTATTGCGAGCTACGATAGAGTGACAGTCACCGATCAAAATGGAGGAAAAGTTACAAATTACTATATCATTATTTAAGTGAGCATAACTTTTTACAGAACAATATGTGATGTATTGTTAGTCCCATTGATAGTGCCATCTTTAGACCTTTCCAATAAAATGCTTATCTACCGTTTTTCAATTTATTTCAAATATAATTATATTTAAAGAAAATTGGTAAAAAAGCCACTTTTTGGCAAATTTCAAGGGTCATAACTCTTTTTAAACGTATTTTATCTCATGAATTCTTTTACGACATTGTTCCTCTGATCATTCCCTTCAAAATGATATGCAACATCACATAATTTGTACAAGTTTGAAAAAATATGAAATAATCCGAAACTGGATCTAAGACCCTCTTGGGTCAAAAGTTCAAGTCGGAAGGGCAAGGTGTTCCTATTGACCAATTTAGCTGAAATTTTGTTTATATGCATTGTTTGAGGAGGGTCACAGTTGGGCAAAAAAGGTTTTTGATCGGAGAAAATTTTCAAAAAATGAAACACCCTAATGTAAGGACATGGTATGTGACAGAATAACAGGACATTGTTTTGATTGTAAAGCGATTAATGTAACTGGGAACCTGTGTGATAAATGCATACATGGCATGTGGGGTACTTATTGTGCATCAATATGTCCAGAGCATTGTGACGGACAGTGTTTGAGAAATTCTGGTAACTGTGAATCATGTGAAGGGAATTTTCAAGGCAATATATGCAACGAATGTTCAGCTGGATATTATGGTGAATTTTGTGATGAGGAATGTCCAGAACAGTGTTACCACTCGCTTTGTTATCGTTATAATGGAACGTGTGGATCACGCAACCAGAAATATGCCGGTTCTACTTGTGACGACTGTGTTTTCGGCTTCCATGGAGAGACATGCGACGTTCCTTGTCTCTCAACGAAATGTGCAAACAACATATGCTATCGGGAAACTGGGGCTTGCATATCGTGTCGAAATGGATTGTATGGAATAGAATGCGAATTTCACTGTTCGCGTGGTTGCAATGGTAATGTGTGCGATTTTCGATCAGGCGCATGCGAGTGTCAGGGTCTGTATACTGGGGACAAATGTTGTGTGGATGGTGGACATTGTCGGGACTGTTCTTCAAATACAGATTGTGAAACGTGTGATAATGGCTACTTTGGAGATAAATGCGACACACCTTGTCCAACTACATGTTTTACTGACAGACTGGACACACAGTGTCAAAAAGATAATGGAATATGTTTAACATGCCCAACCAATTTCCATGGCGATTATTGCAACATGACTTGCAGTGAAAGGTGCGCTAACAATCGTTGTGAAAAGGACGATGGACATTGTACTGATGGGTGCACTGGTAACTACGAGGGACCTACATGCGCACATGGTAATACAATAATAATCACTTATTAAATGAATATGTACACACTTTAAGTTCCAATATATTAAAACCTTATACAAACGGACGGAAATGTTTTGTTTATTTAGCTTTAAGTAATTTTAGACATGACTTACGAGGAATGTTCCAAAAATTATGCCACTTGCATCGGTGCTTATATAGTGGAAGTTCATTTGTTCATTTTAATTTACTCTGCCCTTCAAAATACTCTCCACCAGCCAGAACACACAATTTTAGCCGGTCAATCCATTTTTGAAAGCATTTTTCATACACTTCAATGGGGACATCAATCAGACACTGATAAACAGCAGATCCAAGGACAATTCTCCAATAGTTTCTCCTTCAGGGCTTGAGACATTTAAGTTTCGGAAAGAGAAAATAGCCACAAGGGTTCAAGTCTGTCGAATACGGAGGGTGCAAAAGGACAGTAACCTTCTCAGACTCCAAAAAGTCAGTCTCAATACGTGCCGTGAGCGATTGTATGATCATGCCGAAGTCGGACATACTTAAGTCCTGGTTTGGGCGGGACTTTTGTAGTAGTTCTTTAATTTTCTCAGAAAATCGTTTTTATAAAATTTGCCTGTGACCGTTCTGCCTTTTGGCTACACGATTTGAATAGCTGGACCCTTATTAGTGAAAAAATAGCATACAAAACATTTTTCCCCGTTCGAATTTGTTTGGTAATACTTGGGCGTCCGGCATTTTTAGTGGCGCATATTGTGTTGACAACCTTCCGCTTTGGTACAAAATAATACACCCAGGTCTAATCACCAGTGACTATATTATCAAAAGCCTTTTTACTATATTTCGGGTACATTTTGAGAAGTTGTTTTGCCATTGTTACACGCGTCTTCTTTTGCTCATCCGTAAACAAATCGAGTATCCATCTTCCCTTTATATTTCTAACTTTAAGGTGTTTCTTCAAAATTGCATGAACTCTTGCTAACGACAAGTTTGTCATTCGAGCCATTTGCCTTAAGGTGAATCGAGCATCAGGTTTGAGGATATTTCGGAATTGTTCATGTTACCTTTGACCGTAGTTGTTGCAGGACAACCTGGGCGAGCAACATCTTTCAGTTGCTGCTGCCCAGCACTAAATTTAGCCGCCCACCAACAATCAGTTCTGTGAGACATTTGGCCCTCCCCAAAAATGTCACACACCTCGCAGTTAATATCTACAGTCTTAATGCCGAGTAATGACCCTTCTATATAGGTCCTAATTTCAAGCTTTTTCAGATCGTTTTCCTGACATTGGGTGTATAGTCTAACGAATGGGCTATAAAACGATGTACTCTGTACCGAGGCCAGTGAACGTGTCGACGAGATATTTACTTGTGTCACGAGCCAGTGATCACTCAATCGACACGAGGTTGTTTTGTGCCTTTATTTGCACGATTTCCACGAAATAAAGCGTAGATGACATTATCAATGGAACACCCCTCGTAAGCATCGTGTTATAAGGACGTCTTAGCTTATACAGTTTACATGTACCATTTATTCTTTGTTAAACAATGCAAATCGTGAATTCGTGTAAAGGTAAAGCACCGAGTATGTCATGGCTGTTGTCATTCGATCTTTATCTTCCTGGTCCAAAAGTTATTTCGGTTTTGAAGGTTATGGAATGTATGAAAACGACACGTAAACAAACTGTGTATATATACAGTATAAATATAGAATAATAGGTTAGTGCCGTGGATGAGTAAGTTTATCTGGCAAGGCGGAGGAATTTATCGGGTGAGCCGTAGGCGAATCCGATAATTCCGCAGTCGAGCCGGATAAACTTTCACTCACTCCACGGCACTAACCTATTATTCTATTTATCCGGTCACTGCATCTGCTTTAAAAAGGGAATAAAAGTCGGACTATTTATTTGCCTTTTCATTATTTGTGCGTAACGTCACGTTCGTTCACTGACGTCACGACAAAACAACAACGTCGGACATCTTGATAACGTCATGTACATGCAGGTAAGTCGTAGAACAATTATTGATCGACCCAAGCTCATTTTAAATAGGAAAACCTCATCCTCGGATACAGAGTTTCAGCCGGCGACCCCACTTTAAGAAGAAGTCCGTCAAATCACGTGATGAGGTGACGGTTTATTGCAAGTCACATGACCACTTGACGGTTTATTGAAAATGTTATTCGGCACCCTGTTATCGGGCTGATTTGGCCGGAAGTGACTGGATAAACACTGATCACGCAACTTACACATGTCAATAACATGCAATGGTACAACACTCTATATCCACGATCATATTTCAGTTGATGACACTGCACGTATTGTTGGTATTGCTGTTGGAGTTTCATCTGCCACCATTGTGGTTGTTATCATCATATTGCTAGCAGTATTTTGTTTCATCTTCCGGAGATGGTAAGCTGACTCATTGTTATTATATATAATAATGTATTCATGTAAAAACAAGTCTGCCTTTATGAAATGATATGAAGAAATCGGACAGCATTCGACTTACCTGGCCAAGATAGAAACTATAACACTATAGCACATCACAACTACACGGAGCAAGGCATTAAAAGTAATCAATCTTCATTTATGATAGGTAATGTTACTTAACTTATTTTCTAGCATGATATTCAGTAATCAGTAACCTTGATTGCGAATAAAGTGAATATATACACATGTATACACCAACGCGCTCAAAGTTCTTACGCGTTTCAACAGTTGGACACACATAACATTTTGTCCAGAACCCAACAGTTTTCAGAAGTTTGCACGACGATACCGAGTAAAACGATCTATATTTCATTAAAGTTTTCAGTAAAATTTCAGGAAACGAAAGAACAAGCGGGGAAAAGTGGTGGAATCAAGTTATGTTAATACAGAATTCCAACCAGAAACTCCTGATCAACAGGAGGACGCACAGACGCCTAACGGTATGTATATATAAATCAAAACTAAATGTATAAACAATAATCATGAAGTGGTGTACATATTTTTGAACTTTTACTGATCACAATGCAATGAGTGAAAAACATAGTGTATATTGATTTATTGTTAATGTTTGTGTCTGTTATAATAGACTTTACTGATTCTCCGAGTGTGTTCATTTTTGTACCGTTTGTGACATGTTGTGTTTGTTGAGTGTTTTTTACATTTTGTACCAAAAAAGGTATGAGCTAATCAGACAGGGAAGTTAGCACTCAACCTAACCTGCTGAGCACAGAAATCAGAAATACCACAACAAAGCTAATTTATATAATAGCGGTTATTGCATGAGATCAAATGACACGCAGTTACGACCCGACCAAGTTTCCCAAGGCCCCGCTGCACGGCGACACGTGTCTTACAAATATACATGTATTTGTTTTTTTTATCTTTTACCGTTTTTCCTAACTTAATGTAACTGTGTAACAGAAGCTCAGTACAAATGCTGTCTTAACTAATTTCTAAACTTTCACTGAATACAATGGAAACGTGATGAGGGAAACACAGGGTAACTGTGAAATATCAATGCTTCATTGTTAATGTTTGTGTCTGGTGTAATAGACTTTACTGGTTCTTCGGATGTGTTCCTTTCTGTACCGTTAGTGACATGTTGTGTTTGTTGGGTGTTTATGTACATTTTGTACCAAAAAAGGTATGAGCAAATCAGACAAGGAAGCTAGTACTAAACCTAACCTGCTGAGCACAGAAACCAGAAAGAACTACACAGCTACACTGAGCAATACCCACACATAAGCCAACGATACTATTAAAAAGTTCTGTATTGTTGTATTCTAGTGAACATTTAGTTATATCAAATGAAATACGGATTTTTACATTCCAGAATATGAAGTATTGGGTGCAAGAAATCAAATGGACGAAACAGAGTATGATGTGATCAAATAACAACACAACCGATAACATAATAATAACTACACAGCGGATAGTACCTTACACCCATTAAGTGACATATGAATTTATAGTATAAATGTATTTTGTTGTCGTTGAATAAAACTATAAATAAAACACAAAATTTGTATATTGATTTTAGGGTAAGGTACATTTTGGAAGCAATAGTATGTAGCATTGACTTATTTAATATGTTATATATTTTATCATATCACATTTCCCATTGATGATTGTATTGTATTGTGGACCGGAGAACTTTCATGAAATTGAATATATCTTGAATCTTTAAACTTGAATGTGGTACATATCACATTTTCTTCAAAGAACACACTAATTACATTCCATATATCCTATCTAGTGTCCTAAGATAGCAGGATTAGACACTTGATAACCTAGATCACTATTGCAATAGTGTGTGTAAATTAATTTTCTATATACAAATTTGCATATCGAGTGTTGTCTACAAGACCAGCGTGCATGTCCTTCTTTGATAGCAGGCAGTTACGACAGTCTTGTTTGCAAAACTTCAATATACTCGTACATCATGATAAATATGCGTTCTATAATGTTTCTGATAGATAGCAGTTGGACGGCTTTACATTCAGCTAAGTTTCTTACGTCAGTATAGCATTATTGTCTTTATCTCATGTGCTTGTAATTGCGTACTTCTGTTCGTATTTTTGGTTTCGCATAATATATCAAATTTCATCAAACACAATTTTTACATTGTTCCATTTTCACTGTGAATTTATAACATTTGTGTACATGTCTGATGAAGATAATTATTTTTGTTTTCTGAATTTGTAAGTTCGTCTTTGGTTTGATGCATTTTACAACATGTATGAGTAAGTCAAGGACCTGGTTATTGTTACATTGTAGATGTGTACTCGTTTATTGCATAGCGAGAAATGAAAATTGAAAACATTTCTGAGTGGTTTATTTATGAAATAATTGGCCCTTGAATGTAACCTTAATTAATTCAGTAGTTTTTGTTCCGTTTTTGATATTTGGTTTTGAAACGTCTTGTACCAATAATATCATTTCCCGTTTCATTAATCAAGTCAAATATTATTCGATAATAATTATTGGTGTAGCATGAATAAACCAAACACGTTGGTAAACAAAATAATTATGAATAACACAGATCAGAAGAGAATGACATCGGTTGAAAATGTGAAAGTTGTAGCAGTACTGCATATCATTGCTTTGTTTGATTGGATATTTCCACATATCGATGGCTTAGAATAATACACTTTCAAATTCTGATTTACAATGCGCTTCTGATGAGCCTATTTTCATGAAAACCAGAACTTGTCATATTGACCCAGTTTTTGCTAGTTTTCTCAAAATATCGCCTTAGTACTTACAACCTTCTCATTATAAGCCATTGATATTTATAGTTATTTTGTTACATATGTGCATTATGTTAATTTTCAAAGTCCTTATTTGTATATCAATACTATCAATAAATAAATAAAAGTAAATGTACTGTTCTTGTTCATTATTAGATCACCCTGTTTATGTTAATATTCGGATCCAAAAGAAACTGACATATTGGTCCCCAAGAATGCCAGTTTCGGAATTGTATGCCACTTTGGTAACGTTCGTATATTTACACAATTAATATAAACAGCTAAGTTGTATTCCAGTGGTATAGAATGTCGTGTGGCCAAATACGCATAATTGTTTAGTCGTAGCAGCAGGTTACAGAGAGATCAACCAACTGACGCAATATATATAATCAGCTACAGTATTTTAGTATTTCTTGTTTTGCATGCATTACATTATTGCATGACTATCATACAATATGAAAATGAAAATGAAAGTGAAAAAGGCTGATACAATCTCATTAAAATCAGACCATTATTATGTTCCATTATTGTATACTGTTGTATGATCTGACGACACACCGTATGGGGTCATGTCGATTTGAATTTTATGTCATCCAACCATAACGATTATTTAACATATCTGTAACTTAGGGTGTTTCATTTTTTGAAAATTTTCTCCGATCAAAAACCTTTTTTGCCCAACTGTGATCCTCCTCAGCAATGCAAATATACACAATTTCAGCTAAATTGGTCGATGTTTACATCTTGACATTCAAACTTTTGATCCAAGAGGGTAGTATATCCAATATTGGATTATTTCATAATTTTCAAACTTTACAAACTATGTGATGTTGCATATCATTTTGAAGTGAATGATCAGAGGAACAATGCTGTAAAATAATTCATAAGATTAACTACGTTGATAAAGAGTTATTGCCCTTTGAAATTTGCCAAAAAATGTTTTTTTACCAATTTTGCTTGAATATAATTATAATTGAAGTATATTGAAATATAGTAGTTTAGCATATCATTCGAAAGGTCTCAAGAAGGTACATTCAATCGGACCAACAAAACAACACATATTGTTCTGTGAAGAGTTATGTCCACTTTTAATAATGATATAGTAATTGTAGATTTTCCTCCATTTTGATCAGTGACTGTCACTCTATGGTAGATCGCTATCATAATAATACGCTTTGTCTCTGCAGTATTTTTTTAGTTGTTTATGTCCCTTGTTCCTCATAGGCAGGAACCAACAGACAAAGCGAATATGAAACCAACAGAAATAGCGAAGATGTGGAGCCACTACAATTTCAAGACCTAATAATTTTTCATCCGGAAAACACAATTTCCCCTGATGATAGATGGATTTTTGAAAAGACCAAGCTCATGGCTACCCTTTCAACTGTTACAAACATGAAATGACTAAATAACAATGCCGTCTTAGTAATGGGATTATGATTGGGTGTAACTTAGAACCCTTCTTCATCTTCTACATAAATATCAGAAAAAGAGAGTCCTCAGAATGACATGGACTCAGTCTGTGTAAAACTCAGTGAAACATGTACACAAATTTGAGACAGAAATCTTTTGCAGATTTGCTCCTTAAAAATGGATAAAATCATATTCAGTAGATGATGTAGCCAAATGTATTAGGCTTTGAGGGGTGTGTTCATTGTAACAGCCTTTGTCACAATCTTGTGCCAGTCTTCGGCTGGTCTAGGGATTGATAAGGTTCCTACTCATATGATAATATTATGGAGGCGCTCCCGGAAATATATTTTGTGTGTGAATCTTCAGTAGCTGGCTTGACTGAAGGTAAACAAGTCTTTTGTTAATATTAAACAGGATATGTTTGTAACAAGACGGCCGGGCAAACATAACAGTCAAACACAAACAAGAACAACACTCTTGAACAAATTCTACAAGTTTATATACAAATAAACCAAAACAAATGACAATATATATAAGATGAATAAATGATGGAAGGTATAAATAATATGATATGAACAGAACCACTACACAATATATAACTGTTTGAATGTTCCTACACGTGGTATCAAATCAACAACTTGATTCAAAGTGCTTTTTTGAAGATAAGGTAGTACGAGAATATACAAGAATCCTGCAGTACATCCAATCCATATAAATCCCCACGAATGGTTCTCTCTTGTAGAGATGGGATGTTCTTATAACAGGTCCGTCCTGGGAGTATATAACATGGATCGTAGGGAATCTGCAATAGTTCCGAGGTCACACCAGGTAGGTACTTCCGGTACTCGCTAAACATTTATCCAATCCACATCAGAAAGAAATCACATTAAGTTAGAATAAATCACCACAAATGAATACATCTTACCCCACAATTCTTGAGCATAATGATATTTCTTCCTTCTGATTTCTGGGTTGTGCACAGGGAAAAAATATCGTACGATATTCAATTTATCAGAACAAATAATGAGGCCCGTACACGTGGTTTATGAAAAATACCACTTGAACCAATACCACAAACGGACTCTCCAGAAATGCCCTCTGAGTGTCCTATAATATTTTTGTGGCGAATCCAGAGGTTTTCGTCGAATATTCGTGAGAGATAAAAAATATTAGTTGCTTCTGGCGTTTGCTATTGTTCAAGGTCTCGGATGTTGTTCTGGGTAGCAGCTGCATGTTTTGTTGTGGGTATGGCTATTGTTTTGTAAACAACTGTAGACTTCTGATATTCAGTTTGGCACGTTCCGACCAAGGAATCATATCCCGCAATCTGGTTTCCATTGTTAACAATGGCGCGAAAATAGGTGCCCAAGCTCCATTTGAATGCTAGTGTGCTTCCTAGACACTTGATGACCCCACATTTAGTTACAATCTGGTTTCATCAAGCTTGGCTTTCGTAGATGTAATTATACACATCTTGTTAGATGGAAGCTTATTTTCCAACTACTATATCAGGATCGCCAATAGTGTAATTATGTAAGGTCTCCCTGTGGAGGAGATTGCTGTCGTCGTGGCTATGTATGTATATTATACTGTCATCGGCAACAGTTTTTAAGATATCGTTTATGTATACCAGAAATAGTTGTGGGCGTAAACAGACCAATGTGGCACTCAGCATTTCAGATTTGCATTGTTCGACTATGATCCATACGTTGACTATTAGTCATGACAAGATCCTGATGAGACTCTTTTCCGGTGTCATAGTGCTTCATCGTCAGAAGCAGACTTTTATGTGGAACTTTGTCAAACGCTAGGACAGATTCTAGCGGAATCGAAAAGATACTGTTAGTGGGCTTTAGTTGTTTTGTAAATGTTAATGCTGAAGGGGATGGGTGTGAGGTGGGTACATTCAGAACTATGCAAATACTACAACAAATGGGACCCATATTTGACGCATGCATCATTGTTTGGACCTGCTGTAGAGTGAAACTCACTGATATTTAGCAAGAACATAATGGACGATACATGAACCCTAATATGATAAATTATTATACAAGTATCGTGTGTTATTAAAGAGTGGATACAACTTATAACTAAATAGTTTGCTTTGTATTTTTATGTCCTATTGAATGTGCTTTCTTGCTGGATATGCTAAAGTACACATACTATATTTTAATGTACTTCAAATCAAAATACATGTAGTGAAAATTGTTTTAAACCCTTTTTAATCCTAGGAATTCTTTTCAATCATTGTTCCTCTGACCATTCCCTTCATAATGATATGCAACATCACATAGTTTGTACAAGTGTGGAAAATTGGGTCAAAAGTTCGAGTCGGAAGGGCAATGTGTAAGCATTGACAAAATTTGGCTGAAATTTTGTATACATGCATCAGTTGAGGAGGGTCCAAGTTGAGCAAAATAGGGTTTTTATTCAGAGAAAATTTTCAAAAAAATGGAACACCCTACTGTAAGTGCGGTGACAAAATTGGACGTGTGGCGTAATGGTGCGTTAATGAGGTAATTTGAGCGTTTAATGTAGTCATATCTCTAATAACGTAAAGGAATAGAGCACATTTTAGGATAGTTATGAAATTGGGGCTGACTGAAACACACATATACAAACAGTTTTGTGTCTAAACAGACTAACTTAAACTACCATAATGTGTATTGTAGAAAACATAACTCATGACATGATGCAACCATGTGTCATTAGGCCGATTCACGTCCTATCAAGGTAATGGAATTGAACTCTTTGTTAAAGCGGTAGGGAAGTTTGTTTTTTTGTAGTTAAGAATTACAAGTACTTAATTTGTGTTATAATACACACGAAGCGTTGACTGAAAGTTGCAATTGTGTCTATCATTTGCGTAAATGTGTTACAATTATGTTGTAATACCAGAGTTTAAAATATGCTACAGTAATTGACTGGTCATATTGTCGCATAAGTTTATTTGTTATGCACACGTTAAATCAAGGAAGTAATTAAATTTCTCATCCGTGAAAACTCGTGAATAAATTTACAATTAGACTATTGTCTGGGTTTAAAACAGTGACGTCCACCCGATTCATCATATCTGGCTTTATGATGATATCATATCGTTGTGTAATTATTTAAACTTAAAAAGTACAATATTTAACTGCCATAGTTGTGAAGGTATTTCGCGGATCGAATATGAATTGATTAGTAAATGTGAATATTTGTAGAAGTTTGGAATAAGATTGTAGGTGTGAGGTAAGACATTTGAATGTATTAATACTATAAGATTGTAGTATCTGATTTATTGGTGTTTATTCATGTATTAGGTCGATAATGAAATAATATATTTCCCGACCTCATTCGTCACTTTATGGGATATTAACGCCATAATGAGTATTTACCGTATGAACCAAGTTGCATTTTTAATACCGATAACCGACAAAAGGAAATACATGTTTGGTTTGTAATAATCATGCTTTTCAACTTGTAGACTGATGATAATTGTGGACAATTGTGCTTTATACAGGTATACGTCCGATAAGAATACAATGCACATAGATGTACTGATTGCATCGATTGTAAAACACATAGATATACAAATCGGAATATTTGAAATGTTCACACGTCAGAAAACCTGACATTACAACCAAAGCCTGTATTGGTTATGCTTACACATGTGCTATGTATGTAAATGTTACTACATGTAAATTTCCAGTTTTGTGCACGTTTATTATTATCAGTACGTTACTATATGTCTTTCCAAATTCTTCATTAGTAAATACAATTATAGAATTTCCGCTCATGAATCCGTCCAAACAATTAAATGTAGGTGGGACAGTCCTCCATTAAACAAATTAAAACCAGTCAATGATACTCATTCACGATCATAAAACACTTTCATCTCTACTATTGGTTGTCATAGTGGATATAAAATAAAACCATCATAGTTGATATTTTATTCAATTACGCGAGTTTATGAGCATTATACGAACTCAACACAACTATTTAATACATATTTCCGATAATATTACCATTATCATAAACACCAGTTCTACGGTTTAATTGGTATAATCGGCATGTGAAATGCCTTTGACTATTTTTTACTTTTGTAAACACCAATGATACAGCACCGGTGACACTTATATAGAAACATGCTTGGTAGCAAAGTCTGAATACTGGTTGTCATACAAACGTTATAAAATTATGGTAAATGTATTTAGAAATTCTTAAAATAGTTACTCAATTTTTCCGAACACTATAATAATAGTTGTTTGATTATTTCAGATGTAATATTCTACTTAGAATGAATGCTCTAAGCCTTGTTCGACTACTTGTATTGGTGTGCCGTTTTCTTCTCCGTAAGTAATATAGGATCCATCATGAGTTGTCTTTGGAGATCAACATTTCTTAAACGAGTCTAGAAAACAAAAAATATTTATCGATCCTTAGCTGAGCTTAATAATTTGTTTCGTGACGAGTTTAAGAAATATTGATATCATTGGTAACGAATGACGGGTCCTTTTAAGAATATTACCGTAGTTTCCGAGTCAAAACGTCAGATTTTAAGCCGATGACGTTACGTTTTCGGACAGAAAAGCTTTTGACGTCAATAATTTGTCATTACAAACGTTGGAGAAAGTTGTTCCATAATTTATTCGCACATGTAATATTGCGTTATTTATGTAATAAATATGTATACTTGCACTAAAAACGTTAAAATAAGTAATGTTTCAAAATGTTTGATGATTATTTATGCAAGCCCATCATTACTTATAGATGCAGAAGGATAAGTCCGTTGCGTTCCAAAACGCTGCCAGTCATACAGCATAAGTCATAATTCGATCTTGTATATCAATAACAAATGTGCATTTTATGTTGACGTGAAACAAAGACTACTATTCATGCCAAACTTAAGTAAACCATTATGTAAACAAATTGTCATAAAGGATCTAATGAAAATAAAGACATGTCATTAAAGCAGCTTCTCATTAAGTAAAGGTTAAACAAATTATCTATTATCTAGGTGTCTTGTCAGCTATTTAAGCCGCTCAAGCACACTTTCACATTTTAACATACAGCGTAATTATGTACGTCTTAATTCCATACGTTGAGTTAACATTCATAATTGCACAGTTTACAAGCATTGTTTCAATGAGCCCTATGTTAAGAAGTACAATATTCGTATTTTAGTTGTAGCAGCACCCGAAACAGGTTGTGAAAGTTGTGGATGTTGTGTAGATAAAGTGTGTAACCGTAATGGAGTTTGTACACGCGGATGCATTGATGGTATTGGGGGGAATAAATGCTACAACAAGTGTCCAGATGATTGTATCACATGTGAACAAACAATATTCAGAAACTGTGCAACATGCGAGGACGGAAAGTATCTTTCCACTGTCACCAGATATGTCAAAAATATTCCAAGTGATTTTAAGGGTTGCATAGATTGTCCATTCAGTTGCACAACGTGTACATCAGAAACTACTTGCCAGGCGTGCAATGATCGACACTACAACACTGGACAATATAACGACTGTTCCCAAGAATGCCCTACTAATTGTAAGACATGTACATCATCTACCAACTGTCAGGAATGTTACACTCCGTTCTACAATCAAGGAACCACCACAGACTGCTCCCTGTCATGTCCAGGTAATTGCGTCTGCTCATCACCCGGTACGTGCTCATCCTGTCAGGACGGTTTTTTCAACGTAAACCAACAGTGTATGAATCCTTGTCCGGATTCATGCAATGCCTGCACAGACCAGAACACTTGTCAATCATGCAAAGACGGTTACTATAACAGAATAGAAATTTCGACCGATAACGAAGTCACTGATTGCTCACATTCGTGCAGAGGGACTTGCCTCCAATGTACGTCGTATGATGTATGCACTAAATGAAAACAGGGACACTTTGGGTCATATTGTCAACACAACTGTTCCATTGGATGTACAAATGGTGAATGTGCTACAACCGATGGGGTGTGTGAGTGCAAGGAGGGATTTGCTGGCGGTCTTTGTAATGTATGTGCACCTGGTAAACATGGGGACCTTTGTAACCTTCAGTGTGTTGGGACATGTAAGGGCATGGTATGTGACAGAATATCAGGACATTGTGTTAGTTGTAAAGCGCTTAATATAACAGGCGATTTGTGTGAAAAATGTATAAATGGTATGTGGGGAACAAGCTGTTCATCCATATGTCCAAAACATTGTGATGGACAGTGTTTGAGAATCTCTGGACACTGCAAGTCATGCGAAAGGAATTTTGAAGGCAATACATGTAACGAATGTTCAGCTGGGTATTATCGCGAATTATGTGATGAGAAATGTCCAGATCAGTGTTATAACTCTCTTTGTTATCGAAATAATGGAACGTGTGGTTCATGCAACGAGAATTATGCCGGCTCTACTTGTGAAGTTTGTGTTGTCGGATTCTATGGAGAGACGTGCGACCTTCCTTGTCTCTCAACGAAATGTGCCAAGAACATATGCTATCGGGAAACTGGGGCTTGCATATCGTGTCAAAATGGATTGTATGGAATAGAATGCGAATTTGACTGTTCGCGTGGTTGCAATGGTAATGTATGCGATTTTCGATCAGGTGCGTGTGAGTGTCAGGGTCTGTATACTGGGGACAAATGTTGTGTGGATGGTGGACATTGTCGTGACTGTTCTTCAAATACAACTTGCGAAACATGTGAAAATGGTTACTATGGGACAATCTGCGATACATCTTGTCCAAGCACATGTGCTTCGGAAGGTCAATACCCACAGTGTGAAAAGACCGAGGGTAAATGTTTGGTATGTTCGGATGGTTTTCATGGTAATCATTGCAATAACACTTGTAATGATAGATGTGCAAACTATCGCTGTGACCAGGACACCGGGCACTGTATCGATGGATGTGCTGGTGATTTCGAAGGTCCTACTTGCGCTCAAGGTAAATGTTATTTGTTTATATTATATTTCATGTATCTTTATATTTCTGAACGGTTAATAAACATTGGTACTAGGCGAATTAAGCTATGGTGAAAACATAATAATAGCGACTCGTTTAAAATTGAAAACGTGGAGCTAAGCAAACAACTGGTATTTGATATTTGTTGATCACCTTTGGTATTATTCGAGCTTACATAAATACCTGTACGCGTACATGTAATTTGATGCCTCGAGCTCGAAAATGTATCATTTGCAGCGACACATACAATGTCCTTTATTAAGCATTTAAAAGTCAACTTTAAAATGGATTATTTGTACAATAATTATGAATAGCAAACATATTTGTCGCCTCGGTGACTTTCAAAACTTCCTGATTCACAATAATTAGATTCTTAATGTCCTATTTATGGTAAAATGATAACCTGGACTGTTTATGAATGTAACAATATCAAAAACGTTTGCAAACAATATAGTTGAATAAACATGATTTTTATGAAATAAATACTTCAACACGTCTATATAGCAGGTAACCATTGCGCAAATAATATAAAATGACAAAGAAATTGTTCAAAAGGATAAAACCTACGAGGAAGATATTAATTCAGACAGACGAGTGTCTGAATAGAGGCAATTATAGAAACTTGAGCATGAATGCACAAAAATAGGAAACAACTTGCATAAAATGATCTGTCAAAAAACGGAGAGTATGAAATTGCACTTTCATGGTAACTACGGGTATATGCTTGTAATGACTGTTAACTACCCTGTTTATTATATTATTCAACGTTTCGAACGTTAGGTGAGTTAACAATTGTTTTAAAAGTTTTTTTAATTCTCGAAAATTCTTAAGTCAAGATATGTTTTATGTACAGTTAGAAATCTCGCCTAGTCCAGATGTTAGTGAGGGTTACCTAACTATAGAGACTGCACACACTTTGTGTTGATACTGAAATGTTCCGGAGGATGGCCTCTCTTCTCTCAGAACGTGTTGTTACCTTAGAAACACATATAGATAGTGCTGGTCTAAAATGCATTATGCACACCGGGAAGAAATATGACTTAATATCTGGTTTTAATATTCTATGAATTTTTGTTCAAAGTAAACGTATGTATCTTGTTCGTCTAAAGTATGCATGTGGATGTGTTATCATTAATTGTCTGTATAATGCATCTGATAGACTTAATGTAAATATAAACAATATTTACACTTCAGCTTTGATTGAACCTAAGCCAATTGTTCCGGCAGTTGCTGGAGGCGTATCAACCGCTGTTGTCATAACAGCAATAGTTATCGTGGTGTTGATAGTCATCCGTAGACGGTGAGTTATTTAACTCATGATTTGACTAACGCAATGCCTTTATAATGTTTATGTGGACATCTTAGCCTGACAAATACATAATTATATCACAAGCGATTCATATTGGTTGTGTTTTTGAAAAAATTCTTGGGGGATGTTGGTCCGTTTAAACGTTTTTTCCATTCGTACTTTCTTTGTACTGTTTATGAGTAACATAAAAAGAGTCATTGGTAGTTTAATTATTCTATATTTTGCTAATGATAGAAAGCATTATTCATATATTTATCTGTAACCTTTAGATGTATTTTATTAACAAGACTAGTTTCGAGTATCGTCGGTACCCATACACTGGTTGACGGTTTAAGTGGTATTATTTTGCCTTGATGTTTTCATTTTTTGATGTTGCACTGTCTTAAACTTTGGCCTATCGTGTAAAATCCATCGATTTGCACCTTTAGAGTCAAGTTAAAGTCTCAACCAGATTATGAGTGATATTTGAAATACAACACGTCATTTTTTTACCATACCTTATTTTATGCTAACTAGGTCATTTGCTCTGTTTACTAGTAATTATTATGTCTAAACTTATTCGATTAAACATTTTAATGATTTACATATTTGAACTTTAAACAGATGTCCTATCAATTTATTATAATATTAAGTATTTTGAATGCTTCGGTAAACATGAACATATCGGATTTCATTATCAAGTGTGTTTTAATCTGTTTGAATGATCTTGATATTTGCTATCGTGTTGTATGTTTCATAAAAGGCGAAGAGATACGGGCAGTCGTAAAGATGATACAACAGATAAACAGAACAATGCACCAAAACTTCCTGGTAAGTCAATGCATTATCATCCTGTCTGCATATTATGATAAATATTGACACGCGATATGTTGCTTACTTAGAAGTATAAGGTCGTAAGTCGTCCCTTTGGTGCAACAAGGTTGTATCTCTCTATATAAGACTAAGCAAGATATCCGTTGCGCCAAAGGGACGAATAGTTACTTACTAGATTCTACCTTGTAATTTCAATGCACATTGTAGATATACATCACAAGAAGCATTTATTTAATTTATTTTCATCAAATCGGAAGGGTTCATGTTGCCAATACTGGATTTTCAAAAAATAAATTAGATTCGTGTTCAGACAGTTGTTTCTTGTTTTTTGAAACACGGGTGTGTACTGAATATGACCATATTCTTCTGAGCAAGAGCATTGTTATTTTACTAACTGTTTCATTTGTTTTCGTAAAATTATACAGGAGTCAATACCGCTATAAGTTAAACTTTTACGAAATGAATGAAGAACGATTATTCGTTTGGACGTTCTTATTTGTTTGTGTGTTGTATCAGCAACAAATACAGATCTCCTTATGGTAGCGTAGGTTGACTGTGCATGTCTTTGAAGTGAACGCCACTGTGCCACCGAAATAACTCCAAACAAGTTGCCCAAATGACGCTGATATGGTCGTTGTCATTATGTTCATTGCATGCATTTTAAGGCGTGACAAATCAAATTATCGTTTCTCTCTATAACACGAATAAGCACAACATGTTTCTTCTCATGACACAAGGTCCTTCCAAAAGACGACATGACGACAACAAAGCAACTACTGGACCAGAAGTGGCCGAGCTTGAACCTGACATCGATTGTGTTGATGGTGAAGAGATAGTGGTTGATATACCAAAAACACAGAATGTTGTGTATGAGAATGTACCTACAGCACATGTAGCCGGACTTGGTGCTTTTGTTAGAAGGAAGTCTGAAGATGACTATAAACAGGAATTTGAGGTTTGAACTTGCATAGGTACATTTGTATCTAACCTATTATGTTTTTTTCAGAACAAGCCTAATAGTAGAACAAATGTTTGATAATCTGCTACAATGCTTTAAGAAAAATACATTATATTATATGTTATTCAAGTTTATGCAAGTGTTTTGCTGATATGATGACGAACTAAGCATATGTGATATTTAATTGTCTCAACCCAAGTGCTTATTTGTGATGAATCAATAACGAATGAGATAGTTATGACTAAAAATGCGACAGAAATATATTTTAAATTGTGAAGTAAGTCATACGGAAATTGGCAAATATGAAGTAAAAATCTTCATAGTTTACAAACAAATTAAGATTAATACTATTAAGTTTCTTTCTTTGATAACTTTATGGGATATGTGTTACGTTAGGGATATGCATGGGACGATATAGAGTATATATTGTGTACAAGTGGCTTCTGTAAGGTTTTGAAATGAATGTGCCTTAGAGCAATTAATTTAATTTGTTCATTTATTGTGTTGTTGATATGAATGAGTATTTTGCAAACGTCGATATAGATTACCCAAATTTTATGAACGGTACATGTTTATTCGATAATGTCCGAGTGATTTCCTATCAATATAAGACATAGTCCGGCAGAACTTGCAAGGTACCGTGCAATATCTTCTATACAAAATGTTTTTGCATTTTCTTGTTCTCTGGACCATACTTTAACAGAATCCGAGTGATGCCACCGTGTCATCATTGAGCAATTCTCAGAATGAGGCCCCAAAGGGAGTATATGAATGTGCATGAATTAATCCGTATGAATACATTATTAATTTATCAAATGTACAGAAGAGCACACTAAATGATGTTAATAGTATGCGAAATAATGTGTTTATTCAGTTTATAAACATATTTAATAGAAAATTGTGAAAATGAGGCCCACTCGTGGTTTACACATAAAACGAGGCCCGTTATTAGACAAACAAATGGTTTAAATTAGTAGATGATGCATGTTAAACAAATGTTTCATTATATATATTATTCGAATTGAATTCAGTGACATTGGTAAGTATGAACATAGCTAAATATTAAATTAATTTACTTGAGGTCCTGCCATCATTTAGTCAATGTTGCCCCATTGGGGTATAGTAGGGTTTAAACACATATACTTTATAGTGTTCAATCAAATGTAACGCAAAACACCTGATATGTAGTTCATGGTGTGTTAAGTATTGCGTTGCAAAACATCCTAAATAATGTTTATATGTTGCCAAATAATGTGTTTATTCAATTTTTCAACATCTTTTTGTAATAGTAAATTGTGAATTTGGGGCCCCATTCGTGGTTTACATGAGACCTGTTGTTAGCCAAACGAATGAGTTAAACTAGTAAATGATGCATGCTCACACATTTTAATATTTGAATATATTTCATATTGAATTTAGTGGCATTGACAAGTGCAAACATGAATTAACAATTGAATTAGTTGAATTGAGGCTCTTCTAGGGGTAAGTTTAAATAATGAAATTGATGAAATTCGCCCAGACTATTCGTAATTATGTCAAGTTATTTCACTAAACCTTACGTAATGCAACTTTAACCATAATTATTATATTTAGAAAAGCGTTATTAAAATTGTCATGCACTACATTTTGAAAAAGACAAATGATGCAATGAGGGTGTGCGTCCGTTGTTAAACAATGAAAAAGAGAAAATGCTACATAGACCATGTTCAATTCATCATTTTAATATATGAAAACTTAGACTTGCTTAATAATCAAGTTTCTCTATATTCACATAAACAACTAAATTATAGACTGGAAATGAAATGATGAATTGAGGCCCATAATGTATAGTTAAAATCTTATATTTTTCTTATATGTTTATTGTATGTTTGAAACTGTAAACGATATATCTCCAGAAAATGGAGGCAATAAAGTTATATATATACAACTAAGAACTAGACACTATGAGGTACTCGTAATGCACCTATCAATATGTTTTAGAGTGTTTTCGAACGGGAAATGATGCAGAATGATCATAGGTCCACGGAAATAGACTTCAGTCTAATTTTCGAATTAAACCACTAACGATGACCGACATGCACCCAGACCATTTGACGAAACGAGTATCTCCCATGTGAGGAATCAGACCAAATGTTTGGCTTAAGGGTGTGGAATTATACCTCCAAAAACGAAAAAAAAACCACAATGTATAATACCCCTTTGTCTTGAAATATTGAAAGATGCATCAGAGTCAGTGACTCTATGCCGCATCCGGTATTATCCTTATAACAATAGAGGGCGGCCATTCTGTACATAAAGGTACTCGTCGCTATCAAGAACGGACATTTCAAACCATTGAGTTCTCACCAAAATGTAGAACATCACAATGAAGTATTAGCCATTTCTACTCAATATAAATTGTAATACCCGGTATGGTATAGTTAAGCTCAACAGGTCACAGATCAGGAGCGACTGTGATCATTCCGGTCCGTTATGTGTACATGCAACTACGTAGTAGAGCCACGGGAAACTCTTTATTAAATAGTAAAACTATACAACGCCCAAACGTGTACTCACTACCACCATTTACTGTAATTCGAGGCTGAATAGGATGCTTGTTCATTTAGATCATCCATCAGCTAGTTATGGCATGTCCACTATTATTATGACGTACTCACTTTACCAGTAGCCAAATAAATCTACACCATCCCCACATGGTACTCACCACCACATAGTATTGCAATTCTTGAATACCCAAAAGGCATGAAATTGCAATAATACTTGGTGGTGGTGAATAGTTCATGGATGTGTTATTCAATTTGAATAATAGATATAATGAAACATTTGTTTAATATGTATAATTAACTAATTTGTTTGTCTAATAACGGGCCTCGTTGTAAGTGTTAACCACTAGTGGGGCCTCATTTTCACAAATTTCTTTCACAAATGTTTATACATTTTATAAACACATTATTTGGCAAACTATAAACAGCATTTAATGTGTTTTTCTGTATATTTGATAAAATAATAATGTATTTATACTGATTAATTCATGAAAATCCATATACCCCCTTTGGGGCCTCATTCTGAGAATTGCTCAATGATGACAAGGTGGCATCACTCGGATTCTGTTATGGTATGGTCCAGAGAACAAGAAAATGCAAAAACATTTTGTATAGAAGACATTGCACGGTTACCCCAAAATATGCTGTTTATCTGCCGGACTAACAGGTTTTCCCGTATTTTTACGTTTCATGTTAAGAATAACATGGCAATTGTAACACATAAGCATAGCCTATACATCATTTATCTTTCCAGCAACTACCAAAGGGGCTTACACAGAGCCATACTGATGCAAGAAAACCTGAAAACGTGGTTAAGAACAGATATAATGGCATATATCCTTGTAAGTATGTTCAATATGTTTTTGGGTTCAAATTCTTTAACTGAAATTGAAAAATGGCTGCAATTACCAACTCGCAATGTGTTTTAGATTTGTTTAGGTATAATTTTGTATCACAAAGCTTCAAACGATCTAGTGTGTCCTCTCTAAAGCCGACGCCTTTCTCGTCAATCCTACATTTTATGTATAATCGTCACATTCTGCATGTAGAGGAAAACAGCGCTTATATAATATAATTATTGTTTTGTAGATTTCTTGTCTGTTTATAACATTACATAAAGTATATGGTATATCATTTTACATTGCAGATAATCACTCCAGGGTTAAAATAAAGGGTGACCCGAAGTTCTTTATCAATGCTTGCTTCATAGATGTAAGTATTACATTTGCATATCTAATATGTGCACTCATTCAAATTGTGTTTTATGTTATTTTATTTATTTAGATAGTTCTGTGTGGTAATTAGTATTCACAAAGTATTCATTTAGCAGTAGAAAGTAAACCAAAATTAACAATGATAAATAATGCAATTTTAAGTTTACATTTGAAATTTGATCATTACCTTAATTGTATAATTCGCTGGCTTAGAATGATAAGGTCTTCCTTGGTGGATGTAATATGTACTTTAGGCTACTTATGATCCTATTTTCATGAAAACCAGAACTTGTCGTTTTAACCAAACTGAACTACAAAAGTAGTTTTATCGTAAGTCGAGATTAGTTTTCAGAAAGTTTGTTTTTGTTTTCTCAAATTTTCGATTTTGTACGTCCTTAATATTCTTAGCCCGGAGACTGTCCTGTACTATTATATAAACAGATAATTTTATGTATTTTTTGGTACATGCTTAATTGTATCATATTATTCATTATAGGGCTTCCAACAGAAGAATAAGTACATTGCATCACTAGGTAGGTTTTGCATGTGTGCACTTGAGTCCTCGCTTTGAATACGATGTCATGTTTTCTTATTTAGTGGTAAATTTCATTATTTTTCCCGTTGAATAATATAAAACTCATAAGCGAATTGTGTTCTGATAGGTGATACATTATTGCTTGAAAGGCTGTACATGTATGAAAGATGATATACATTACATGATTTTTGTCAGGTCCTACAGCAAAAGCTACTTTGGAGTTTCATACATTTTGGACAATGGTATGGCATATGGACACGGATGTGATAGTGATGCTAACCAATCTCCTCGAACCAAGTGTAAGTAGAATTTAAATCAGACCGTTAGTTTCAATTACTTTACATAGATATATGATTTGTTAACACTCCGTATGGGGTCAAGTCGATGTAAACTTTACATCATCCAATTAAATCGCTACTTTAACAAATCCAGAAGTGCAGAGACTCGCCGATGTAGTTAACAGGGAGAGAGATGATTAAACCTTAAAGCGAATTAAACATAGCATGATTTTAGTCTGTACACTCTCTATGCATAAAACAACATGCACTAAGAGGTCATTTGAATGTGACCTATCTTGTAGTGCAGTCAGATCGAACTAACAGCGTAAAAGAATGGATAATGGATCTGATTTAAATGTGATTGGATGCCATTGAACACCATTTTACATTTTCCCGTTATCATTGATATATACGGACCACTTCAACTAGAACAATTCTCTGAATCTGCCGATTCTCTACATATTCTCTAAACCAAACCACTTTGTTTCAGGGCAACAAATGCGAACAGTACTGGCCAGATCAAGACTGCACAAACATACATCAAGATATAACAGTTTCATGTCAAAGTGAAGAAGTATTTGCCGAGTATACAGTCAGGACATTAACCGTTGAAAAGGTACTTATGATTACCGTTTATCTGATGGTATGGCTGATATGATTGCTGGATATGATTGAACACATTTGTGTTGATGATACGGTGGGATTAGCTGGAATTGATTGTTTAAAACTTAAAATCGCTATTTTCTTTCCTTGATAGTATCGTACTCGAACGCATTGATGATTTTAGAGCAATGCCAGTTAAAGGATACTATTGGTGTTTCCTCGGGATGAGATGGAATCCATTATTGAAAACCCACTAATGTTATTTATTTTCCTTGTTATTTATCGTACTAGAACACTTTGATTTAACAATACGTGCTGTCTTTGGTATCATCTAACTTGAACAGATTGATATCAATTGAAGGAAATTATCAGAATACATAGCACATGGGAACGGCTCAATTGTTAGTGAACAATGCTTCCTCGTCAATGTTAATATATATTGAAGCAGAAAAGTAACGAACTTTAAGTAGCCATTTCCTCTAAATGGGTTCAGTAGTTCATCCGCTAGTATAGATATTATCAAATACACTTAAATGTCAACAGTATATCAGTGTATATCAATATTTTAAATGTCCGTATGTCCTTATATCAAGCAGTATTAGGTTCGAGACCAGTCTATGGCCAATTCCTGATTTGTCTTTTTACAATCAACCCATACTATTTACTTGACCCAGGTGTTTAAAACGGTTCATTTGCCTGAGGAGATTAAAGACTACTGCGTCATTACGAATTCAACGTTCAACAGCTGAATTATGTTTGAATAATCTGGGGTGAAAGTACATTCAGTCTATTGCACGCGTGCCTAAAATCAAATATATTTTAACTTGTGGCTCACATTTATATTACGACTCCTTTCTGTATTAAATAACAAACAAAAAGGTAATATAATAATGTGTTGTATTTTTGTTATCAGAAATCAATGAAGAGAACAGTCGTACAGTTCCATTACACTGCCTGGCCAGATAAAAGTATTCCGGATGAAATAACAAGTTTGGTAGAGTTCCGTCAGAGGGTTAGAAGTGCTCCACGTGTTCACTATGGTCCGGTTATCATACACTGCAGGTTAGTAATCGTTTTTTTATATTCTATACTCTATCAAAATCCAACAATAAACATTCCCATTTGATTTACCATACATTGCATGCAGTCTCAATTATTTAAACAAAAAATAATAACATTTATAATTTGAAATTAAAGGAAACGTTCAATATTTACATAATCTACCCTCAGGTAACTGCATCCGTGATACCAATACAAAACATGTTTTACGTTTTACTGTATTTATCAATGGTACCCTTACCTGTGAATATACCCTGTATAAATACAATGTAGCAATAATAGTATTATAATAAAAAAATCGAACGCTGGTTTTAAAAAGATTTCCTCATTTCTTGGTTGTATACATTCTTGATTATAATTAGACGTGTTAATTGTATTGTTTTTTTCTTTAGTGCTGGGATTGGGCGTACAGGAACATACATTGCTCTGGACAGGTTGACAGAGGCCGGGGAAGCTGGGGAGAGAATCAATGTATATGATTGTGTGTATGACATGCGACAACAACGTGTTAACATGGTACAGACACTGGTAAGTGAGTCAGTATTGTACAATGTAGTATCAGCATGATTGTATGTATGTAGTTCTATAAATAGATGCCTGGTCATAGTATACTGTATTCATACAGCACCCTAGTCTTGGATAAGGCGCATGCAATATCTGATAAAGCATTACCAATAGCCGTGTGTTATTTGTATCTTGTGTTCACCCATATAATATTACAGTATAAAACCTAAGCAGGCTTAGAATGTGAAGGTCATAAGTAATACTAACGACCTTATCAGACTGAACAATATTTACAATCAGTATAACAGGGTTCGTATTTTTATACGTACGACTGTCTCATTATAAGCCAGCAATATAGTACATACTATTTGTGAGACGTGTCACTTTTCCGTGACCTAATAATATGGCATATGGAAACACATATTACAAGTACTATATACAATAGACAGGGTGATGATTGCTTTGTTTCTATAAAACAATATCTCCTAGCAATGCAAAAGTAGCGATCATCGTACATGTATCAATCATGGGAAACAATGTTCAACCGAAACAACATATTACTGTTCAAAAGAAACACACGCACACACAAAGACAAAAAGAATACCTGACCCAAACACAACACACATTGTCAATGCATCCTCGTCGATGTTAGCGAGGATGCTAAAATATCTATGTGTTTACATAAACAAAGGATATACGATATTTTAGGTCAGCACGTGTGTGTAGTAAAAGCAGTTAGGGTTACTATTTTACCTGATAAACACGAATCCTCAAATGACTACAACAGTGTTAAGCTGGGAAATACATGTACCAATTGCTTATGATTTCAGGAACAATACAAATTCCTACATAAGGCTCTGGTACACACATTGACCTTTGAAAGCGGACCTATTCGGTCGGATGAGTTTGGAGGTTACATACGAGCTACAAGTGATTCGGAGTTCAACACAAATTTTGAAGTAAGTGATATAGAGTATACATTTGTAACAGGTTGAATTTGAATTATGATACGTGTAATACATTTTCGCCCAAAGGATAAGTACATTTAACTAAGTAAGTAAAGCCTTTATTTGACGAGTCTAACATATTTACAATAATCTTGGATATGTGAATGATATACATCGGTTCAAATGTTAAATAGTGCGTGTTTTAAGTTGATGAGTCTAATTGTATTTTTACACCATTAATATATCACTGTTCTAGTTACTGAAGACTTTAATTGAAGATGAAGCCATTGAAGAAAAACAGGCAAGGAGTAAAAACGGTTGTCATAGAGACAAGAATAGAAAACATAGTGACATTCCAGGTACATCTTTTACCAGTTCTGAAAACAAAGTACATGTTTATATACGTTCTCTATATCGAGGGCTTAGAATGGAAATGTCGTGAGTACGAAAACGCAAGTCAAAGAAAACACAGTCGGAAAATTACTATAAACAAGCTTTCAATTTCACAAAATTACTGTGTGCTTTAGGAAAAAGAGCTTTTCAAATACCAGTTTGGTCCACATGCCATGTGCAGATTTTTATGATACAACTATAATAGGCTCATAAGAAGGGCATTTTGATGTTTATCTCTAAGATGTATTAGTCTGATAAATAGTTAGGACCTCCACATTATAAGTAAGCGATAGTTGTGGACCATATTGAAAATTGGTCTAGAACCAAATATGTTATCCATTATAAATAAAGTCGTTATCATCAGAATGATATGATAAAATGTCACATTATATATCAACCTGTTTATGCATTTGCAAAAATTGTCTGTCATACAAGCCTTTCTTTATACATTTCAAAAATACGAAAACTTGCAAAGGCATTCTTGATGTACCTCCAATTAATGTATATATTTAGATCGAGAACCTTTATTATAATAGCTAACTATATGCAAATTCAATGTTTTTGATTTGGCTGTATGTAAGTACGGTAATCTTTAAAGTTATTGAAAATCTAAATGTTTTCGAATTCAAAATTAACGAATTCATTGAATCTTCGTATCTTATACATTGGTCGATTAAACTATTCTCTAAAACATGTAATGTAAACATAAAAATAACAAGTCAAAGCTCATGAAACAAAGTAATTATGAAAATTAAGTCTATCTTGCCCATTTATGTACAACAATTGGATTTTGTATATTCTAATCAGTGTATGTAAGACTTATCTCACTTCATACAGGTGACAGACATAGACCAAGGATTCACATTTGTCGAACATTCAACTCGTCTGACTACATCAATGCCATCTATGTCAATGTAAGTACCATACGTACCTTGCATAAGTAAACGTTCAAATCAGCGTCCAGTCAATTGGTTAATTTGTTCACTGGATACTGATCGTTCCTTTCTAATGTCATTGTTAGTTGACCTATATTCCTATCCTGATATTATATGTGAACTAGTACACATCACTTGGACACAAACCCGAAACCAGTCAGCATTAAATGTAAGAAAATGTGTATCAATCGATCACTTAATAGGAAGGTATTGTGCCAAAATGGAATGTTACAAGGAAGAAATATATATACTCAAAACAAAAAGTTCAGTAAGTGGAAAGGCATGTAAAATCCCGTAAAGAACGCTCTTGCCACTATAGCTTGAAAGCGTCTTTCTAATTATAGTGCCAAATTACTGATTATAAATCTGTTAATGATAGCTACTATTTCGAGGTAAAACAACGCGTCATATATCACGTGATTTGTCAGACGACCAGTATTGAAATTGTTCTTATTTCAAATCAAAAGGAGGTGAGATCCAAAACCAAGATATTCGTCCAGATATTTCTCCCGACTAGGAATAAAATCTTCGATTTTGATCCGGACTTTTGTTATTGACACCAATCTCTGTTCGATAACATCAATAATAAAAGCAAAAACATAATAGTTTTTAGGATATCACCAACATGACCATATCGCATAAATGTCCATAACTGCGTAGGAATGGTCAAACCTGTGCAATATTTATCAAATTTGGCAGGACAATGCTTTGTCCAAGGGGTCAATGAGAAAATGTAAGGACTTTAACATATCTAAAACGGTTTTAGCTCGCATCAAATTTACTGACTAAACTTTTTGAATAAATATACCGACACTCACTCCGCAATGAATGATATACTATGGACTTTGAATTTCTTGCATAATAAGCAATAAAGGGAGGCAACTTGGTACTTTACACCTGTTGTAGTTAAACGTTAATACAAACATTAGATGGCTGGAATATTTACGGTTTTAAACTTGGATTACTTCTCTTTCAAAAATACAATCAAGTTGCTTCTAAGTAAACGGTCATTTTTAGTTAAAGTGGTTACATGTATCCGTTCAAGTCCCTCAAATTCTCTAAAAATGCTCAGTTGGGTGCAGTACAAATTATGTTGCAGCAGCTTTAATTATGTTTCCTTTGTCTGATATCAAACTGTTTTGAGACACAAAATAGCCTATAATTTGAACCAAAACAACAACAATTGCCTGAGATTTAGGTATTAAGTATTTTATCTGAAATAAGGTTTTGCAATTCAAAGATAACTAAATTTTTATTTTGTGTTACTTTAAGAGGATAATTGAATGAATCAGTCCGGGTCGTTGGGTAACATGGCGCACCAGGAATGCTATAAAGTGTACGTATTAAGGAAAGATTATGCAACAATAAAAGATCATAATGTTGCACGACCCTGCAATCTGTTCTGATACGTCATATTGAATACAAATTGTACGTCTTTGCCAAGTGCACAGTAAATATACCAGTAATATTGGGAACTTTTCAGGATTAATTTTATGAAGTGAGGTGTTCTCAAGGAAAACCTGTTATTTTGACATTATCTCCAAAGCTATAAAATATCTCTTAATTATTATTCATGTCATAATAACAGGTTTTCCTGGATACTTGATTGTTTCATACGTACTTGTATATATATACTTAACAACTTTTCCAAGTCCTCATTTTTATTTATCCATAACTTTTTTATTATATACAATGAAGTGACAAAATTGCGCACGTGAAGTTTGTACAACAAAGTCATAATAATTCGAGTATCGAACTGGTCGTACATTACGTGGTTTGTTCGTCACAAGATTGACGTGCGTTTCGTGCTTTGTTGACGCCACAAGTTTACATATACATTGAGTGTACTCCAAATGCCTTCATTGTATGACCAATGACTGACCACGTATGAAAAACAGTTTATAAAATTGTTTTGATATCACACTTATGCGTTGAATGATGTCAGAAAAATATGAAGTGATGTCAGTACGGTACAGAGTAGCGTTGAGTGTCGACAATCATGACTTATTACCATAACATCCACGTCTGATATCTTTTCAATGTATACATGCCTATTTGAGTGTTTAATTCATGGTAAACGTATTGTTTGCTTGTGTTCCATTGATTGCAAGAGCATTTAGCATTTTTTTGTTGTGACGCCATGATGTTAATTCCATCTACGTCGAAGACACATGACAACTTTTTGTTCAGATGGTCAAATTTAATGAGTCTCTTCATTCAACAATGCTTCCCACGCGCGTCTTTGACTATCAATAGAAAATAAGACTAAATGGTGGTCATCCAAGATAACCAAATTTGTATTTGCGACTTTTACTTTCTCGCGGTCTTATGTTATGCGTGTGTCCACTCAATGAATTTCAACCAAAAATTTCAACAGTTCTGCATACCCATATCCCAAGAAAGTTCTAGCCAAATTTAATTGGGCTACATACACGTTTGACAAAGTTATCGTCAAAAATATAAGTGTGGACTTAGAAAAGTTGAGATGGCATAGAACCAGACGGTCGTAACTACCGAATCGATATATTGAGAAAACAAGAGAAAACTGTCTGTAATTTACTGTTAACCTTTGAGAAAACACGTTTTTAAAACTTCATTTTGGTCAACATGACAATTTCAGATTTTATGAAAAAAGGCTCATAAGAAGCGCATTGTGAAGCAGATTTCAAATATGTATGAGTCTTATAAGGTCGTAAGAAGGTGTTACGACCTTCTGGTTCTAAGCCATCGATATGTTTATACTTTTATAAAATTTTATTAGGTAGGTAGGTAGGTAGATAGATAGATAGATAGATAGATAGATAGATAGATAGATAGATAGATAGATAGATAGATAGATAGATAGATAGATAGATAGATAGATAGATATCAACTAAAGGTCACCTGTTTAAAAGTTGTTTTAAACCTGTATAGATAAGCATACTAGTAATAACAGGATATCCAAACTAGCATCAAAACTTCCGTTACCAATTCGTACTCTTTCATTGAAGTTTATAGAATGGTTTCCATATTGGGAAGATAACATTAATAAATACCATTCTACCATTAGCAAATGACATGATAAAATGATAGAAAATCCATATTGGCTACTATGAGATGCCAATTGTAGGAAGCTTTGGTGGCGTGGTGAAACGTGTAAGGGTAATGACAAAGTTGACAATAAAGAGTAGTAATAATAAAACATAAACCAATATTTCAAACCCATTTCATTGGTGGCCGTAATGGGACCCAGCACAAATTTCAAAGAATTCACACTAAAACCAAGATGGAATCAAAAGGAACACATGTGTATGAAAAACAGCATGGCGAAGAAAGGTAAAATCATAGTTATGGACAAGGGAGATTCCGTTATAATTATGCGTACACGTACATTGAGTTATGGACCACAGCAAATGGAATTACTTTAGTGTAGCCTTATGTCTCATTTGGGATAATTTAGTAAGAATGTAACGTAAGTAACTTGTCCCTTACCTTTTCAGATAGTCCAACTTCGGCTTCATAAGGTTTGCTGTCCGACGTCATACCTACGTCAACGTTGATAAGATGTAGTTCCTCTGGGTAAATGATAGCAGTCGTACAATTTCGGCGCATTCCGTAGTTTTTCATAGTAAGAACACCTTCTTCAAACAAACCGACGGCGTTGCAAGCTGTAATTGGCAAATGTTTACATGTAATTAATGGTGCAGAAATTGATTTGACTTACGCATCAAGAGACTTTTTGGCTTAATCTGATATTAAAAGTAACAATAGGTGATCTAAAATTTTAAAACTCCACCAGTATCCTATTCGTTGGCCGATTTACATGACCTATGTCAATTTTTGCCAACTGTTTATGTAGAACAAAAAAACAAGTTTGAGCATCGTAAACTGACTGTTTGCTTCCGAAATAATTAAACGAAAGTTGAATTACATTCCAATTATTGAATTAAACGAGAATTCTTATCAAAGGCGACAATTATTGATAAATGTTCGTATGAAGCCGCAAAAGTTTGTACAAAAAGCTACTCACGCTGAGGATTATGTTTAAAATTGACAATAACTCAGAACCCCTCGCCTGGTTGAGGAATTCTGAATTGTATAAGGGCAACATTCTGGTTAGACAGGAATATTTTCTTAGGTCTGTTTTCTCCACAGAACATGGTGTAACGTTCGGTAATATCTTTCTGGTGATCGTAAACTCCGGGGAACATTTCTCCTTGAAGTTCCCAGCCGTCAAATACCTGAAACCAAAAAGCAAAACAAGTTACATTTAAGCAGTGGGACCTAAGCAGAGTCGCTAACGCATGAGTTTAATTCGATTATCCACCCCTCAAAAAACCTACGGCGACCAGCACATGTTAAGAATGCACAATATATTTTATACAAACGGTCATATACTGTACATTTTACGCATCGGTCATACATGTATCGATATAATAGACCATCGGATAGGGAATCGACGGCAGCACTCAACTTAATTAACCGAGTACTGACACCATGGAACATATCATACCTTAATTACTCGACGCAATGCCCAACACATTAAGTTTCAGCTAAATAACAGTCATCATTATTATTTTTCGGGGTAATTTCAGGGGAAGCATGTGGGTTTAAACTTGCTTAGAGAAATTAAGAAGTGGCATAATCGGCGACCAAGTCCGGGCCTGTTATTCGCAAAGCGTAAAATCTACCTCTTGGCCAGAGAACAGCCATTACCATGTAAAACATAATAATATTCATCAGCTCAGTTTCTATCTTAAGTGATGCAAAGCAGGGATCGACTGTATTGGGTACTTTACGTACATTTAAGTGGAAAAATGGTATCACATTATAGTTAATTGTCTATTTCATTAATCATTTCGTCTGCGGGGACAATTTCAAAACAGCAATTTCATTGATTTTAGTCTGGACAGACAAAGCTAATCGTCGGTGATTGCTTTTGAAACGAAGTAAACAGACTGCGTAACTACTTTAACTACTTCAGTTTTAACCTCCATGATCAATAAACGTAATAATGGTGCGTGCGCGTTACAAAGTAAGTGACCAGGCACATTAACTCAATCCTTGAAAGTATGACTACAGTTTGTCTTGTAAGGAAGGTATACAATGTATTGTATGTGTTATGTTAAATTCGCTCAGCAAAACATTTATCTTGCTATCAATTGCACTCATGTTAGCCGGAAGTAAAGTATTTCACTGCGCATGTGTAATCAAATGAATGAATAAACTGACCAATCAAATTACAGATAGTCCAGTTCAGCATCTTATAGAATGAAAATCAATATTTACAGTGTTTTGCACAGCTGTGCGACAGCTTACGTCAGTACAAAACCTTAATGGTGACCGAGTTTATACTTTTAGATAGTTCTGTTGATTCATTAAAGTCCATTCCAGCTTCATTGATTGCACACAAGTCAAGATTCAAGAAAATCCCAAAATGCGCAAATGTTCCGTAACTTTTTAATGATTAACGAATTTTAACGAGCAATTCAAAACTTCATTTCAGTATAGTTCAAATGATGTCCCCGCCACTGTTAGTTAGTTTATTTGCAAACACACACCCAGCAAGTTGTATATGGGTTAGCATTTGACTAAACTTCCAATCGTCCTATATGAAGACATTGTTGTGTCCAATTTTCAGTCCGTGATAAGTGATTACTTATTACAAGTATTTTGGTGCACGTACTCAAATGTTGAAAATGTGTATTTTGGACATGTAACCTTGTATTACAATAGACTTCAGTTGAGTTGAGTTCAAATTCTTTCAAATTGACTTTTGTTGGAGTCAAAGTGTAAAACTGCCTATTACGCATTAACAATAATTAAGAAACTTTCGTAATTACTAAAAGTATTGGCAAAAATAATCGTATCTAGTTTCGAGGACCGCGTGTAAATCTCGTTGACTTGTCATAGTGAGACTAATTTTATTGTCAACTTTTGGAATAAATGTACCTGTCTGTTTTAATAAACTTAAAATAAGTAAGAATCGAATTATTTGTCCTATGAGTGTAAGCAATATTGTATCCAGAAATTGACAACAGGAAAGTTTGCCTCAGAAAGACAATTTAATAAAGCATGCTCGAATTACGAATTCGCTATCTAAACTCGAAGTGCCAGACATTCTTATTTATATATTGGGTTTCGGAAATTGACAATACGTTTGCAGAATTAAGATTAGGCACGTATTGAGTGTCTTTGTCGGAATGAAATTAATGTCTTATGTGAATTTTGGTGTATTTTGTGTCGGATGAAATTGTCTGATTCAACATAAAATAAATATATTAAAAATTGTTCTGCACTAAAAGGTCAGTTCCGTACTACGAATGTGGATACGTTCTGGTTCAATACGTGTGACTAATAACAGGGTCACAAACGTACCCGATCGTGGTACAATGAGAAGTCGGTGTATGTATTAAATACACAAGCCGGACGCCGGACGAATATGGTCGACAGGTCATAGAATATGTGTGTTATGCTAATTAAAATGTCAGGATCATGTTAAATTCTCCAAGCTTTACTATATGTAAATTCTTATTTCATAAATCACCTATATCATAAAAAACAGGTTCATGAAACGCTCCACTGCTTTACGCTGATATAGAATCTGGGCCCATACTCATAAAGCTTCTAAGGGGAAATATTCCTTAGGTTGATAATTTACCTAAGGTTTTATAGGAATTCCCTTAGTTTTATATAATTTCAGATGACACTCTGTATTATGGTCGATGTAAACTTTACGTATTTCAATCATACAGCTTCTTTCACAAGTGCGACGAATGTCTGCTGAACTACTTGATGCAACTATGCGCCAGAGATGTCAGCTGAACGTAAACTCTTACGGATTGTAGTCAGATCTTTAACAGCGTAAATGAATGAAGTAAAAGTTAGGATCTAATTTTATGCGATTGAATAAACACTCGAGAGGTACAAATACTATGTAACTTACCGCTAGTACACCACCAGTTTCACATTTTACATCAAAATCCATGAAAGCTACTTCTATAACCTGGTCTGGTTCCCCTATAAGATATAGTCCACATGTGTCCTGGGTACCATCCGACACGTATTGTAGTTCCCCCGGAAATGACGCCATATGTATACATCCTGGAACAAAATAATGAGTATACATAAACAGATATTCAACTCAAATGATTACATACATTAATACAATTCATACACAATCTACTGTTCTGTTCTGTCAACGTGGACAAATAACAAAAGGCTATGCGCCCATGGTCGTTACGTCACATCAGGCAGCTAACCAATTATGGCGTCGTTCAGGTTAATGAAGTCTGCTGGGTATCACAATAACCTCCGTAAGTAACACATGTATAAGATCTTCAATTTTGCAATGTAATGTTAAAATCGAAAGACATTGAACACCTCTTGTTTACCAACATTTACTCAACCTGACGCTAGATGCTGGGGATCAATTAATGGCCAAAATAGCAAGATAACGACATATATTCGTCTTATAGCATTTCTTTCTTTCTTCCATTTAATTTGCAGGGCCCACTCTGGGGCATTATCGCAAATATTGGAGACAGAGATGAGATACAAGGAACCCGGGTGCGATATCCTAGCTCGTTTCGAATAGATTCCTTGGTTCTTTAACGTGCCTGGTGTAAAGCACCGATACACGCGAGACTACCCCTGGGTTACCAACCAGGATCATCTCTAGTTGGGTGGGATACACTAAATAGCGTTTCTGAAATGACCAATTGTCCTGGCCGAGAATCGAACCCGGGACCTCTCGACCAGGAGTCTAGCGTCTTACCACTAGACCACCGTGCCAAACAGGCTCAAACAATTAAAAACATAATATAAAATGCAGTATGATAGATATAAGAACATACCTATGTGCCCGTCCGTTGATTAAGTTAACTGTCCAAAAATGTCCATTCATAGGTTTAATTAGCTTGTGATCAAAATTCACAAGTGTCAATGTGTTTATACACCTTATAAGTGCTTATAATACACTTGAATCTAGTTTTCTTCATTCATTGATAAAGGACTTAGTGCACTTAGTTAGAAATTTATGCATCTTATTTTCACAATTGTCATATTTCTATGAAAATATTCGTATTGTTTTCTTTTTTAATACACATAACAAAGTTACATGTATATTCGTACTACCCATGTTGACGCTCACAGTCGTATTAATATATAGAATAAAGTTCAAAAATAAATTTTGCTTGGTATGAATATTCTGTAACTTTGCTTCAATTGCTATAATTAATTTCTACTTTTCTTTGTCATCACAAGAATATAAATTTTGCTCCCAATTTGCGGTATACAAAACTATAGCAATTTCTCTAAACTTTGTTCTGGCCTAAATTAATCAAGAATATTGGAATTCATGATTTAGTTATCAACACTATTGATTTGAGTAAAACGCCACAAAATAGATGGTTTTACAGTAGTACAGGCTAATGTTGCACTATCATTGGGTGGATTTACAATTTTCTAGCTACATGTTTTTGACAAGTAAAATAATTTAATTTCAATGTGACAAATTTGTGGATTTGGTGAAAAAGACCATTTTGTGGAAAGTTCAACGTAATTTAAAGGATTTTCGTGGTTGAAATCATCCACAAAATTCACAAAATTAAATCCCCCTTGAATATTATTGATTGTACAGTATGTCATTTATTTAACTGTTCATGTAGTTATAAGCGGATTTGTCATGATTGACCAATTATTTTCTGAGTAAATGTTTTGTACAAACAACTTTCTTACAACTCAAAAAGTGTACACTTACGAAAATAATGTACACTTTATCAATGGAGTCACAGGGCGTATCAGAGTATAAATAATATTTTACGACAATTACGTATACTCGGATGTCGTAAAAGGCATGAGGACAAAATAATGATATTCACAAATCCTTAGAGAATATCATTTTCTAGACATCGCATGCAAATATAACATTATTATTCTCGACATATATAGTACTTCGACAATATCAGAATAAATACATCAATGAAAAGTAGGTCGACGCTAGACGATTGTTATTGCATTACAAACTACACTAGCGTAGGACTGATAGTAAAACAGAAATGTGGTACAGTAGTTTACTGAAAGTTCATTAAATTTTGATGGAACAAAAGTTCAGTTTGGTAAAATACCATTTGGATGTGATATTTAATCGTGAATTTTGCATTTCTGGCATAAATACAATATCAAAATTATTGTTCGATGGATCTTAATTTCGTTGTTAAAGATGAAACACGAAATTCACGGAGTAGAATACCCCGCAAAAAACAAATAATTTACAGTATGCGAATTTATTTACGGTATAATGTGCAACAAGTTCGCACAACTGATACTAATCACTCTCGATACCTAACTTCCTGGTGGTATACATATATCACCGTGAGAAAATTAGAGAGAAAATCAAGAGTTCCGACCTATTTGAAGTAATGCTTCAAGCAATTGAATTACTGGTACCAGTGATATGCCTTAATGTTTTGCTTGACGCGGTTAGAGGTCGAAGCCAAGACCCCATTTTTTCGAAAAAGGACTTAAAGTGTTTCAACTAGGGTTTACGACACCTGGGAAACAGTGTTCCTTCCTAATTGAACGTGAACTCCTTACAAGGGAATTATTGCTGTCATTTCCATGTCTTCGTCTTTGAGGTTGAATTCGGGACACCCTGCACTTTAGAGGATCTTCATAATTACGTAACCACTCGATATGTGGGAGAAAAACCGCCAGAGTTCCGCCAAAATTGGTGCTGTGCTTCTACAGTACAGTACGGCTCGCGAATCAGTTCCGTGTAAAATTATTTTCGTTCGATCGTTAAACGAGAATGCGTTACCGTTAAAGCGTTAAGCGTTTGCTACAACTGCGCATGCGCATCGTGTATAATCGTGTAAAACCGTGTACCGATTCATCCGTCTGCGCATGCGTACCGTGAAACGAGAATTTGAAATTCTAAACGTGAACTTACTGCGCATGCGCAGCGTGTAAAGCCGTGTACTGATTTTCCGTCTGCGCATGCGTACCGTGAAACGAGAATTTGAAATTTTAAACGTGAACTTACTGCGCATGCGCAGCGTGTATTGTTTCACCTATCTGCGCATGCGCAGCGTGAAATGTGTATTCGAAAATATGTGTATTCGAAAATATACAACTTTTATCAATCGTCATTCATTAGATTCGTTCTTCAGTAATAGAATATCGCTAATTTAAACGCATTGTTGTCAATATCTTGATTAAATAAATACACCCGTTGGTCTTAAGAATGAAAGCAATTGACTTCAGAACATCAAATTACAGATAACAATGGATATAAATACTGTCCGTGACTGTGGCCGAGTGGTTAGGGCGTCCGCCTTCGGTCAGAGCTAGGTTCGATTCCCGGCGGAAGCTGGGTTAATTAACAACTAGTTAAAGAATTGTTATCGTAGGCCCATATCTACCAGGCGCCCGTCAATATGGGCAGGGATTCGGGAGGAACTACTGTGCAGGTCCATTTCACGATTTTAATACACTATCTACACGATGCTATCAGAAGCTCTTCAGTATATTTGTATAGAGAAGATCCCGATGCTATTGACTGATGATGTTTGTGTATAATTACCGTTCATAAAGTCTTGTTTACAAACAGACGGCGGCAACTCATCACTAAAATCGATTCAACAATACGTACATCATCAAACAGTTCTGTTTGATTTTTAAGGGCAAGCCAATTTGACTTATGAGATACGTATTTTTCATGCCATCTGTGCCAGGCAAAGGAATTCAGGAGGTACTGTGGGCATTAAAGATGTCCCTAAGTCAAATTGGCTGGCAAGTCACCATGCGACCACATCAGTTCTAATTAACCCAGCTTCCGCCGGGATTTTCTAATTTACACAGCTTCCGCCGGGATTCGAACCTAGCTTTGATGGTTATCTGCGGCTAATGCGACCTAGCTCTGACGTCCCTATTTGATAGTTACCAGAGGCCAATGCCGACCCAGATCTGACATAATTTTTTATGGTACCGGTGGCTTATGCAGAACCAGCTCTAACATCCACATTTAATGGTTTCCTGCGTCCAATGCTGACCCACCAGTGGCATCCACCTTCCATTGTTTCCTGCGGGTTATACAGACCAAGATTCTAATACTGAGTCAGCTCTACCATCATTATCGTAGGGAATCCGGTTAGTGTCATATGAATTATCGTGCCTCAAGCGGGCGAGGGTCAAGATTCCGCAACACACGACAATCGGGCGATACAAGAAGCAAGGCGCGATATTCAAACATAAGATCTCACTCCATTTCAGTATCTAAAACCACAAAATTTCGCGGTAGAATATCGTGCCTCGCTTCTTGTGTTGCTCAATGCTCGCATGTTACTTTGTGTCTCGCGCTGAAATATTGCACCTCGCTTCGTGCGTCGTGCGATTATCATGTCTCGCGTTCCAAGGTCAGGCACGAGATGCGAAGTGAGACAAGAAGTGACATGCGAGAATTGCACGACACACAAAGCAAGGCACGATATTACATTGCTCAATAAATTATCGCAGTGGCATAAAATAATCAAACCGCAAAACACGACACGCGAAGCGACAGGCGAGAATAGCGCGACACAAGAAGCGAGGCGCGACATTATGTCGCACAAATATCGCAGTTGCTCTTTAACGGTGTTAAATAAGACTAGGTTTGATAAAAAAGGAGCGTACTGAGGCAACCAGGTTCTGTGACCCCGAAAGAGACCGAGTATATAGATGTAGGTCGGGCTGATGGGAGTCGAACTAGACCGTCGACCCTAGGCCCCTATCTTGGAGCTGAAAGAAGGGCCTATTGCATACCGCTTTTGTGGCTACTTTGCAGGTCTGGTCCGTCTTTCAGCCCACAGATAGGGGCATAGCGACAGTTAACTTCGACTCCCTTCAGCCTGACCTACAAATACATATCCGGCCTTCCGGGGTCAAAGGGCCTGGTTGCCTCAGTACACTCCTTTTTATCAAACCAAGTCTGATTATTTGCTAGGATATGCAGTTGTGAAATTACTTTTACACCGTTTAAGAGCGACTGCGACAATCGAGCGATATTTGCGCGATATAATGTCGCGCCTCGCTTGTGTGTTGTGCTTTATCGCCTGTCGCTTTGTGTGTTGTGTCTCGCGGTTTGAAAATTTGATTTGACAATCACATGATATAATATCATGCCTCGCTACGTTTGTCACCTGGATCTCGCATGTCGCTTCGTGTCTCGTTTCGCATGTCATGCCTTGACCTAGGGACGAGAATGGGGCGACACACAAAGCGAGGCGCGATGATTCAGCACGAGAATGGCGCGACACACGAAGCGAGGCGCGAAATTCTACTGCGAAATCTCGTGGTTTTTGATACTGCGACAGAGCGAGATCTCATGCGTGAATATCGCACCTCGCTTTGTGTGTCGTCTGATTGTCGCGTGTCGCTTCATGTGTAACGCAATTCTCCCCCTCGCCCACTGGATGCGAGACACGCTAATTTATATGGCAAGTAAAAATCCCCTATTCCATGGGGTTGGTGGCCAGGATTTCAATTGACTAGTGGTACATCTGAAATTCTTGTTGTTGTTATATAGTCAAAATATCAGGGTACAAGTGTGATAGTAACTTCAATGTGAGATTCCTTTGCATAAAAAAGTTGAAGCAGTGGTATGGTGTGAAATTGAGAGGTCCATCAGTGTCATTGCTAAACCTAGTTGTGTGAAGGGAAACTAGGAGGGTAACAGACATGAGTGTAACAGCTTACCGGGACTTATGACATAATGATGGGGTAAATGTACAACTTGTTGAACAAACCCACATCAGTCATCACAACACCCTCAGTTGAACTTTGATACAATTCAGACACAGAACAAACACTAAGATATACTATTTAAGCCCATGCTTTTAATGTATGAGACTTAATAACACAACCTTGTGTTTTAGATATTTAAACTTAAAAATGTCCAATATTAAAAGTGTACAAATGATACCAGTTATAATTTTATTTATCAGTATCATAACAAATAATAAAATACAATAAACATAAATTATAAACATTTATAAGTATATAAAAATTATGCCATAAAATGTTAAACATGACTACCAAGCGTGCAGGTACCTGCTAGTATTACGAAAAGGGGTTAATTAACTAATTAACCGGGCTGGCCCGTTGTATCCCCTGGGGATAAACTAGGCGGGGGGGGATAAAACTGACTGTTACACCAGTATTTATCGCCGCCTTATTTATGGCCGTATCAGGCCAGTGTCAATCATTAGAATGTTTTAGATATGTTAGGGACTTGCACCCGACCTTGCCCAAAATCATTATTGATCAGGATCAACAGTTTTCAGGAAGACTTTACGCATGTTTAATCAAAGGCCGAATATTCATTCAGTTTGTTTCTAGATAACATTAACACAATTATAAATACATTTGAATACAAACTTAAAACTGTCTTAAATCTACTATAACCATATAGTTCAATCATATTCAGGCTTCGTCTAGGAAATGATGAAATTTCATTGAAATCCAACCAATAATTACAGAAAATTATTGGAGCTATATTTCTACCAACGATAATGCACAACTAAATACCAACTTTGAAATACAACTAATATAGATTACAGAGAAATGGCACAGACAAAAGTTATAAGTGCATAAAAGGCGGTTACTCCTTTGAAATTCAACCGAATGATGACTGCTGACAATATGTACACCTAGACATGGTACTGATTGTTCAGTCATACCAACTTTCAATGAAATCAGGTGGGGACCGGTGGCTTAGAGGTAGGAAGTGTGCTTCGGGATCGAGATGTCCCAGGTTCAACCCCCGTCTGGACCACTGGATAATTTAATTAATAAACATGATCCACTCCACCAGGGTGTAAATTGGTACCTCTTAGGACAATGTCTATTCCTGGGTGCTGCAGATCAATGTTGGCTGCCACACCCACAGGCGAGAAATAGCCTCACAGGGAGGCACAAACGTAGGTTTCCATAAGTAGCCCAATGACCAGAGGAAGTTAAAATGTCAAAGGGTGCTTGAGCGGCTTAACTTATCCAATGGTAACAGAGAAATAATGCAGATAAAATTGTAAAAGTGTAAAAAAACAAAGGGCAGAAATAAATTTATCCAATCGACTTCCGTTGCAATATGCAAAACTAGACTTGGTAAGTAATTATGGATAAGACATACAAACTTTGATGAAATATGGTTTTGCAGAAATAGTGTGGACAAAATGTATAAGTGTATAAACAGAGGGCTATGACTCCCTTAAAATGTATCAGCAATATACACAAGTAGACTTGGTAAAGATCAGTCAAGTTTTGATGAAGTTAGACCAGTAGTTACTGAGAAATGGCATGGGCAAAATATATACGAGTGATCATTCAAAGGGCCATAACTGCCTTAAAATTTATCTGATCAACGTCCGCTGATGATATGCACAACTAGACTTGGTACCTAACTACCTATCAGTCATACCAAGTTTCAATGAAATGCACACCAATGGTTCCAGAGAAACAGTGTGAACACAAATTGCATGACTTAACAAAGCAAGCAAGCCACCAACCAACAGACCTACCTCAAGCTGAAGCATGGTATTAAAATAATCCTATATAGTTATACTATATACCTAGGGGTATCTCTCAGTGTGTTATTCGAAAACTAAACATGTAGTGTATATGAGCCACTCTCCAGGAAAACCGGGCTTATAATGACAGTGTATTGCCATAATTCTATAAGATTTAGAAAAATGTCTAAAATGAGAAAAAACGTGTGTCCTAAGTAATTGGATAGTATTGTACTATCCATTAGATTCAAGTTTTCTTTAAAATTATATTGTGTTAAAATAATTTCTGTCGTTGCTATGGTGATCGGTTTCTAAAAAGTACTCATATCAAGGAAAACAACGGTTAAGTGGCTAAATCACTTGCTAGTTTTTCCCTGTAAGCAACCACTCACAATTTGGACACATTTTATTAAAACAAGAAAATGATTCTAAAATGTGCTACAATGTTAAAAGTTTACATAAAATTTCTATCAGATAGTGGATGTTTGAAATGTCAGTTGACGTTAGGGCAGTAACGGTATACCACGGTAAACAAAACACCGCAGACTGCAGTCCACGGTTCACAGTACAAGACTTCTTAATTTCAGTACGGTACGGTATGAGCTTTTTTATATAAAAAACAAGACTATTGCCAAGCAATGAAAGTCCCCTACCGGTAGCCAATTGTACAATTTAAGTATGAAATTAACAAAGGGGAATAATCCAAAAATTAAGCAAGGAAGAGTTATGGTTCTTGTGCACTGCAATTCTCCTCACTGATATCTATCCTCATGTAAAGTTTCAAAATCATATCTCTTTTGGTAATGGAGTTATGCTCCGGGCAAAATTTAAGTAAGAAAATTAACAAAGGGGAATAACTAAAAAATTAAGTAAGGGAGAGTTATTGTTCTTGTGCACTGCACTTCTCCTCATTAAAATCTATCCATATGTAAAGTTTCAAAGTCATAGCTTGCTTAGTTTTGAAGTTATGCTCCAGACAAACTTCTGTGACGGACTGACAGACGGACGGACTGACAGACGGACTGACGGAGCGCAAACCATATTCAGACACTGAAAACATCTGACAGCCTACTTTAGGCTACTTATAATGTATAATAATCATATATCACTCGTTATAATTGTATTAAGAAATGCTTCATATTGTCGAAATTCATTTAAAATGGTTGATATGCATATTATACATGCTGTAATAGAAACAGCAAATTCACTGTTATTTAAAAATTGAAATATTAATCTGCTGTTAGAGAATATTGTATCATACCGAAATATACCGAACCGTCTGAAAAATTGACGGTACATATTACAATGTTAGAGGAGCGTACTGTTACATCCCTAGTTGACATTATGTCAAAAACGTAGAGAATGATGTTCGCGAAGTCACTCATAAAGAAGGAGATAGTGGTTGGTTTAAAAAATCTTATGGAATAATTTGTTCAAATTTTCAGAAACTGTTCGCAAGAGTCTTCTCCTTCTAACCATATATTATCAACATTTTCACAATTTTGTCATTAAGCCTGGTTTTCCTGGAGAATGGCTCATATCTATGTTGCATAGCACATGATCATACACAATATCATTATATACAAAAAGTAGCATACAAGTTATCATCCTGGTCATTATCCTGTGAACTACTTGGGAACTTCAACATATTGATAAATTTCACTGTAATAATTTCCAGTCAATGAGAGATGACCTCAGAAATTTTAATGCTTGTTATTTACTATTCACAGTGTGTAAAAAGTCCATTTCCGGTTATCACAATAAGTCATACAGGTTGAAATGTATAGTATCCTGAAAGTCAATTGTGACATGTGCTTTCAATGGCAATAAGCCATACAAGTTGAATTTTACAGTATCACAATAAGTAATACTGTGATTTGGTTTATATGCTGTGGTAAAGCAAGCGTCTCACTCTGTTGTGTAAAATTCTGGTCAAGTTAGAACATAATTATGTATAATTTTGACCCATTAATTCTTCTTCTGATGTGAATTAAGTAATTCAATTAACAGGTACCAGTAGATAGCTTAGTAGATACCAAGTATCACAAGATCACCAATTTTATTGCACTTTCAAACACTAACAAGTTTAAGTTTATTTCAAGTTGTCATTTGCCAAACTAACGCACATTTCTAAGAAACATTTCTAAGATGTTCAGCCAGTCAATATCATATATTCAGTAAACTACCAGCAATAGTCCGTCCCCTAGCAGTTATCATACATCACTCTCATCTTCCATGTGTCCTCAGAACCTCTAGACTGGTATTTGAAGTCTGAAAAAGAAAATGTAAAAACATTTAATGATGTTTTCATAACTGGAGACATTTTACGCACAGCAAATACTGTATTATTGTATCCCTTTAAAACATTGAAGAGGGCTATATTACACAAAAAGTCATGTTAGATATTGTGACCTAGTTTTTTCATACACATATAAGCCAACATAGTGACCTCTAATATCTGTACAGACAATGTTCAACATAAAGTACTGTGGAACAATCAACTGTCAATTTCTAGTTTTAGCAAGGGAAATAACTCCTCATAGCCATGTGTCTAATGAAATTGCTCCTTACAAATACTCTTCAGTTGAAGAGAATTCCATACCTATAAACTACCCCGCCTATTGGATTATGTCCAATGCCTTAATGGGTTAAGTAGAGCCCAACCTACCGGGTTTTTAAAGTAGGCCCCAATCTACTGGGTTAAGTAGAGTCCCCGTCTACTGGGTTTAGTAGGGTCCCGTCTACTGGGTTTAGTCAGAGTCCAGCATACAAGGTTAAGTAGAGCCCCGCCTACCAGATTTAGTAGGGTCCCGTCTACTGGATTATGTCGAGTCCCCGCCTACTGGGTTTAGTAGAGTCCAGCATACTTGATTAAGTAGAGCCCCTGCCTACCGGGTTTAGTAGGGTCCCGTCGACTGGTTTAGTAGAGTCCAGCCTACTGGATTTAGTAGAGCCCCCGACCTACCGGGTTTAGTAGGGTCCCGTCTACTGGGTTAAGTAGAGCTCCGCCTACTGGGTTTAGTAGGGTCCCGTCTACTGGGTTTAAATATTCAGAGTCCAGCCTACTGGGTTAAGAAGATCCCCCGCCCACCGGATTAAGTACGGTCCCGTCTACTGGATTATGTCGAGTCCCCGCCTACTGGATTTAGTAGAGTCCCGCCTACTTGGTTATGTAGAGCCCCCCCCTACCGGGTTTGATAGGGTCCCGTCTACTGGGTTTAGTAGAGTCCAGCCTACTGGATTAAGTTCAGCCCCCCCCACCTACCGGGTTTAGTAGGGTCCTGTCTACTGGGTTAAGTAGAGCCCCCGCCTACTGGGTTTAGTAGGGTCCCATCTACTGGGTTTAGTCAGAGTCCAGCCTACTGGGTTAAGTAGAGCCCCAGCCTACCAGGTATAGTAGGGTCCCGTCTACTGGGTTAAGTAGAGCCCCCGCCTACTGGTTTAAGTAGGACCCAACGTACTTGGTTAGGTAGGGCCCTGCCTAATGGGTTAAGTACAGGCCTAATGGGTTAAGTACAGCCTCACCTACTGGGTTAAGTAGTATTTTACCCGTTTGCATAAATGAGTGGTAGATATATTTTACATGATTTATAAATTTTTCCATAATTGTATTTTTTATGGACATTGTATATTGTTTTAACCATGTGTTAGTGGTGATTGTACAGCACTTTTGAACATGTGTATACATGAAACAAGATACCTGATTATAGATGAAGCCCTGCACAATTTTTACCCCAGGGCCATAATTTGAACAATCTTGGTAGAAATACCACTAAATGACGTTATATGGCCTGATGCACGGTATTGTACAAGCTTAATTCTCAAAAACGGTTTACAGTGTTTTGAAAAATATACATGTATCAATTCGATTACACTAAGCTGCAGGTGTGCACAAAATTTCATGAAGAAATCTCATTCCATTTTAGATTTATGAAATTTGAAGTCCCCAAAATTGCCCGATTTTAAGTATAATGTGTTAGCATCAGATTTTCATGCATTTTCCTAGTAAAACTTTGTAATCGAACTTGGCGTAGGTATTACAATCATAAACATTGTCAGCAGGTCTGAAGACGATCGGACGAAAACTATTTGAGTTAGAGTACAGACAAGGCCAATTTCACATTTTTTTTGTAAAAGAAGGACCATAGCCCAAGAAGGCCTGCACCGATTTGGCCTATATCCGACCTTGGCCTAGATATTACACCCATAAGCATTGTCAGCAAGTTTGAAGATGATTGGACAAAAACTGCTTGAGTTAGAGTACAGACAAATTACTGGACGCCGCCGCAAGCCCACCCACCCGCCAAGGGTGTTCACTGTTTGGCTGGTGTAATAAATAGATCTAATAATTAAACTTACATTCAACCAATTCTGAGACTTAAACAACTTAAAAATTACAGCAACAAACCGAAACATAATCCTTGCAAAAATTGCCAAAATTGTTTTATACAATTAATTAATGACAGACAATAAACAATACAGATCCCCAGTGTGCAGTATCAGATAAGAAATCCAGATTAGACCCTAATCAGTGTACACAGTGGAGTTCCAATAAGGACCAATATACAACCAATCAGTATATGCTCTCACCATAGATCTGTCATATTTATACAGTATAACTCTAATGCGGTATTGGGACCTGTGCCACTTAAAGTAAACAGGCAGATCAGGTACAACAACATATAAGGATATTGGAAAAGGGATTATCTTTTCCAATGTGTATAGCTTGGCTACTGTGACATGAGCCTGACCTTTATGCAAGAATATATTACAAGATTTTTGCTTTGATTATGTCAATTTCCGCAAGCAAATCGTGCAATATCGGTATTTCAGATTTGTGTTTGTATTACATCTTGAACGTCTTCGTGATACTCCCCGATTATAAAAAAAACATACACTCGGTGTTGTAAACGTAGACAATATTTTGACTGTTAAATTATGCTAATCAATAGGTCAGGCTCATCTCAATGTGGCCAAGCTTTACCATTAATTTAATTTACTTGGTGAATAGAAGTGAGCAGGTAAAATACACTTCCACTCTCCCTAAATCGATGTAATGGTCAGTGATTTCTGTTTATATTGACATTGCAGAATATCGCATTAGAGTTATAGCTTGGATTGTTATCAGTAGCTTATTGTAATATTTGTTTGCTATTTAACATTAGAAATTGATGATTTAGTTGTACATCAAATATGTTTGATATCAAAGTAAAATACTAAATTATGCAGTGCCAGTTTGAACAGTATGTGATATATTGCTTATTTAACTTATTATAGTTAATATTTAAATTCAACTTTGAAATGTGAATATCAATTAAACAGAAATAGTGAGGAAATAAGAACTTTTCTCCTTTATACCAATTCTGATAGACCCAGGTATCACATTGTAACTATTCAAGTCGAGTGTAGGACAAAATCCCGGGTGGACAGATTACCGTTCCGTCATTTTTGACAGGATGGACATAATCCCGTCCATGTTTTTACAGGGTGGACAAAATTCCCACCCTATAAATTTCAGGGTGGACATAATACCCATCATGACTTTGACTTATGTAGAGGCCCAGGGCCATAATTTGAACAATTACTAAATCCCCCAATACCACGTACATCCTGGCAAAATTTCATCAAAATTGGCCAAATGGTTTCAGAGGAGATGTCGTTTGAAAGTGTGGACGGACGGACGGACGGACATACAGACGGACGGACGGACGGACGACGGACGGTGAGTGCTCACAATAACTCACCTTGAGCACTTTGTGCTCAGGTGAGCTAAAAAGGGATAATTAGGTTAAAAATAACGAGGCCAAGTTTAAATTATTGCTCATCAATGACACAATTCAGAATCACTTTGATAACAAATAATTCATTTTACTACAGTTTTTCACAAATATGTAAAATAATTACATTTTGGAGGTATATTTTGCGTTAATTGGTCTTTTAAAAGATAGCCTTTCTACTAGTTTAATGTCCCTCCCCTCTCAGACACAAAATATTTAATTGTAAATTATTTTTTTTTCAATGACAGATGTTTATACATATGATATATGTCCCATAGTACCTAAAAAAGTAAATTTATAATTTACAAAAGTGGGTCAGTTACTGAGCACCAGGCCATAAACCATCATTACTGTCTTAATCCCCGGGGTCGGGACACGTGATCATGTAGTATTTACCGGGTCTTGGAACCAACCAGAGTCTATTCCCCACAAATTCCCGCCTGTCGGGATGATTAATTCGTCAGTCTATATAATTCCCCCTGTATCCCACCATTCCCCCCCCCCCCAGCATAACACTGACTGGCACATAAACACTTGTTTGAAAGCATTATTTTTTGCAATGATTGAATACCAAGTTTTTGTGTTTATCATTTTGTAAATTATTGTAACAGACAAACAAACGAAAATGGACATGACAATCACTTTTTGCTTCTGCATCAGTAGATGCAACTACTGTAACTGTCACTACATAGCAAGACCCCCATTTTTGACATGTCACATAAGCATGCATAATATACTACAACTGCAGCAGCATAGTAAATCGGAAGATAATTACCTTTTCCAACCAAGGTTTTCCACCTAAATAAGAAATACCCTTCTCGAATAAGTGTTTTAAATGCGCATTTAATACGCATTTAATTCGCATTAAACGCAGCGGTATTGGCAGTGTTTTTTTTCTGCATTTTTTATTTACCGACTGCATTTAATGTAAATAAAATGCACATAAAATGCACTTAATTTCCTACAATAATGCACTTATAGTGTATTTTTTCTGCATTTTTTCTACATTTTTTCTGTATAAATGCACTTGAAGTGTTTTTTTTCTAGTGTATTAATACGCTTAAGCGCATTTTTCTTGCATTTTTCTTGTGAAAAAAAACACTTCTGTAATCAGTGCATTTTAAGTGTATTTTTCTAGTGCATTAATACGCTTAAGCGCATTTTTCCTGCATTTTTTTTGGAAAAAAAAACACTTCTGGGGGCAGTGCATTTTAAGTGTTTTTTTTCCTGCATTTTTCTTCTGGAAAAAAAACACTTCTGGGTTCAGTGCATTTTAAGTGCATTTTTCTAGTGCATTCATACGCTTAAGCGCATTTTTCCTGCATTTTTTTGGAAAAAAAAACACTTCTGGGGGCAGTGCATTTTAAGTGTTTTTTTCCTGCATTTTTCTTCTGGAAAAAAAACACTTCTGGGTTCAGTGCATTTTAAGTGCATTTTTCTAGTGCATTTATACGCTTAAGCGCATTTTTCCTGCATTTTTTTTGGAAAAAAAACACTTCTGGGGGCAGTGCATTTTAAGTGTTTTTTTCCTGCATTTTTCTTCTGGAAAAAAAACACTTCTGGGTTCAGTGCATTTTAAGTGCATTAATACACTAAAGCGCATTTTTCTTACATTTTTCATCTGAAAAAAAAACACTTCTGCCTTCAGTGCACTTTAACTGTATTTTTCTAGTGCATTAATACACTTAAGCGCATTTTTCTGCCGAAAAAAATGTACTTCCAGCTTTAGTATTTTTCTCAAAAGAAAACCCGGATAATACCGGTACACCCAGGTGTATCTTTTTCGTTTGAAAAAAACATTTTGGGTGAATTTCTGGTCCTTTTAGGGGACATAACCAGTCAACAGAATAGCATATATTGATGCTTGCAATGACAAAACCAATGAACAATCCAATAGAAGTTTTGTCAGGTAGATTAGGCAAAAAAAGTTCGAGTCGAGGCACTGATATGCCAGCCGAGTTGCAGCAGAAAACTGATTGGCAACTAAAGGCTTATTCATAGCAAAATGTGGATGGTCAACAGAAGGGTGATCACAACTTCTTACCTCGTCACTCTGCGACAGGTGAGCTTAAGCACTGAATAATTATTCTTTACACTGTGAAATGGAACTGTATGAACATAACTATAACAAGAATGTCTTTTAACTGAATTTTAATCATATAAAGTTTGAAGTCATTTGAAACTACATTGACAAAGTTATGCTGTGGACAAGATAATGCTATAATGAAATCAACAAGTAATCAGGAATTGCCAGCAATACATAAGTCACCTACATGGTTTTCAGGTTGTTAATGTGTATGTTGCCATGGTAGTAAGCTTGTCCGAATAAAAATATAATTACCAATAAAAATATAATTACCAGTAGACATAAAAAGATTTGATAGAAAATACAGTTTTGTTCATATTAAAAGCCTGATTTACTTTGTTGTGAAGGATTAGCTTTTCTTTTTCCTAAATCACATCTTATAGGCTGACAAATAACATCTTAGGAACTTTTTTTTTAAAGCTACTTGAGCGATAGACTATATTAACTACTTCGAAATTGTGATATAAAAGCTGCATTTTTTATAAACCATAAACAGCCTCTTGATAAAAGCCATGCTAGTCAAGAAGCACAGCTCTGATTAAGAAAGAAATTAACCCAAAATAAGTCATACTTTTTTATCCAAAAATAAATCAGAAAATGGGAAAAGTAACAACTGTTCTACACTGACATGTTCAATGAAACATAAGTACATAATATATTCATAACAATCAGTTTCACTTATAAACAAAAACAATATTCAGAACATGAAGCTCATTTATAATGCTTCCATATTTCATCAAAACTATTGATGAGCGAGTCTTTGGCAGGCAACCTAGCCCTCGACACTGACTGAATACCCTTTAAGAGACCTGACCCTTTTCTATTTTATTATGGAGACTTACAATGAATATGTTATTGTTATCAAGTCAAACCTGTGACATCTACAATGTAAACAATGTTGATTCTTTAATTTTGCCTGGTGCACAACTCATTGAGCCCATATGATCATGTTCCGAAAACGACCTCAGTAATACAGAAATATGATTATACAATGCAACACAAAAATGAAATATTATCAAAGTAATATCTACAAATTACCATACAATTAAATTTGCTGGTTGATAAGAACTTGCACCAGCACAAAATGAAGGTGTTTGGCCATGACTGAAAAACTTTCTGTAAAGTTAAATGAAATGATAATATGGTTGCCTAAAAATTTCAGCATCATGAAAAAGCTGCAGAGAAAATTATTAAAAAAGCATCAATTTCATTTATAAAAGCTATCTTTACCGAACATTTTAAAAATTCCAGTTAAGAGGAGCTGAGAACTGAAATGGGAAAAACCTCAAGGTCACAAACCACTAAATGAATTTAATAACAGTCAAGTTTCAATAGTCAGTCCCATGTTAAAATATGTTAAAGGCTATGGCCAGCAGACAGACATATATCAATAAAAAGAAGGGGC